>JZKD02S0664681.1:128401-143578 GCA_000966675.3 Picea glauca | reverse complement strand
GTTGGCCTAAAAGAACATCACAAACTTCAAGGGGGGGAGTATCACACAATACATCATCCTTGAAGGGCTTGATTTCGTAGGGCAGATGAAACTATTGGCTTACATGGAAATCTCTTCCTTGGTGGAGCCACCCGATGGTGTAGGGTTGTGGATGTGGTGTCATCAGCACATTCAACCACTTAACAACCTTTGCTGAGATTAGGTTCTTTTAACTTACACTATCAAAAATGAAATGCAACGGAGCACCCTTCACCCATATATATGAGTGAAAGAGGGGTTCACCTTCCTCCGGTTCTTCTAGATTATTTGGCTAGACTGGTGGGTATTCTATATGCACTAAAAAACACTAAAAACCCTCAATTAAATTGTCAACCCGAGGTAAGTAAACTTAGAGTTGTAGCATTATATGTGCCAAGGCATAAAGGCTAGAGGTAGTATAATCTAATTAAAGAAATGGGCTATCTAAGGGCTAATCTACTTAAGCAAATACTATTAATGATCAAACCCTATTAAGAAACTTAAACTATTTACCATAAGTAAATTTTAACAATGGATCGATGGATTGTCCTAGAAAATCAAATGGAAACCCTACTTAAAGAGAATTAACTTAATCATGACAATAAGAAAACGAAAACTATCTATTTAATCTATTTAATGAGCAATAACAACAACAAACTAATCTAATTAATCCATTCAAATTCAATGAACAACAACAAGTAAGAAAATAAACAAGCAAGCAACTATCCTAAGAAAATAAGTAAACAAACAAGCAACTACCCTATGAAAACTAACCTATGAAAACATATGCAGCAAGTAAACTAATAAACAATCAACTAACTAACCTATGGTAACTTCTACAACAAGTAAACTAATCAAAATTACTCAATAAGTAACTAATCAAACTAATAAGCAAGTGAACTCTATTCTTAAGATAAATTTCATAATTAATTCTAATCTAGAAAAGGAAATCTTAATCTATTGAACTGGAAGTGTCATGACAATAAAAGTTAATCAACAACTACTTTTAATCTATAATAACAAGAAAACTATTCTCTAATCTACAAAATAAAGAAAACTTCAAATATAGTGTTGATGGTTATGTCTTTGGTTTCTTGTGATATCACGATGGCATTTAACAATTAATGATAACTCAAGAGAGATAAATTCAATATTAACTTCTATAGTAAAGTGAAAGGTATGAATTAGGCAATCTAATGAGAACTTGGTCATTATAGAAGAAACATCAACTACCATGAAAATCCATGTGATTCTTCAATTTATGCACTAGTCATCAACAATATGAAAACACTATTCTATTTAATTCAATTGCATTCTATGCTAATGTAAGAAAAATCATACTACTAGTGATTCATAACTAAAAACTAAACTCAATAATCAAACTTCGAATTAAAATTGCAACCTAGATCTAGAATGGAAATTGTATAAAGTAAATTAAACTAATCCTATTTTAACAATTTAAATTGCAAAGGGAAATACTCATAAAGACATAATTCAAATCCTATTTCTATTTCAGCATATGACAAGAGAATTAATAAGCAAACTAAATAGAAAATTAGATAAGAAAACTAAATAGCAACTAAATAAGCAAACTATGAATCAAAATTAAAACTAACATTTATCCATCCACCAAAACTTTGCCAAAGAAACTATTAACTCAATTACTCTGTTTTAACTTATTCTATTTCAACATACATAAATTCTAACTATCATCTAACTATACACAGGGATTAGTGGCTTAAGCTTAAGCTTGTTTCCTATTTAATTAAAAATATATGCTATAATTACACTATCCTTCATAATAACCTGCAAAAGAAACTGAAGCAATTAAATTTATGAACAACAATTTACACAGTAAATAAACATAATAAAACTCATGTATAGGAAATAAAAGAAATGACGATTACACTATGTGAATTTGAAAGCTAATTGACTAAATATTCACCCAGCCCACTGGTGCCCCCCCCAAGCAGGTCATGGCTACTCCTCAACGATGAATCATGAGCTCAAGCAACACAATTTCAACATTAAAATTAAAAACACAGTTTTACACAATTTTAGAGAAAATGTCTTGAAAATGGAAAAACATAGCTTAATTATCCTTAGCTTAGCTATTTTTCTGACCACTGCTGTGGTATTTATAGAGGTTACAAGCTGAGAGATCGACCACTGGAAGGGTCAAACTCCTCTAAAAATATTAAATTACACTTAATACGTTTTAATCGTTGGTGGCTTCTAGAAACTAAACGAGCCAATAAATGCCCAGTATAACAACCCAATCCAAGTTGTCAGAAGCTCAGTAGCTGGAGGCCATGAGCACGATAAAAACCCATGTCACTGATTTTCCCATCACTGGCCACCAATATGATAACCGCCAACTCGCCCACCGTTTTAGTACAGGACGGAGTGTTGGATGGAGTATCGGATGCAATGTTAGATGGAGTATCGGACGGAGTTCCAGATGCAAAAATGACCTGCAATTTTTCCCTGTGACAAACAGATAGAGAATTAGTTTCCTGGAATCATTAAAACATGCCGAATTATACTTGAAACCATCATAAATCATCAATCATACATACCTAGTGTAAGCTATGGCGATTTGATACAAAAATTCTTCAAAACTCTTCAAAATAGGAAAATGCACATATAATATTGGCCAAAAAGGATCTAATCATTGTCATTAAATTAACCATATCACGGGCCCAACATTACCCCCACACCTAAAATTTTGCAGGTCCCACTGCAAACAAAAAGGAATTGTCCCGCATGACTAAGCTTGCTGAGAAGGATCAGCTTTAGAAGCTTCTCCTTCTTGATGTGAAGATTTTGTCTTGTGCCTCTTGTGTTGTTTCAATTGTGTCTTGAGGTTGCAATTGGTTTTGGTCATCTCGTCAACCAACCATTGAAGGGAATTCACCTTTGCTTGGAGGATTGCATTTTCATGGTGAAGATGCATCTCCAAAGTCTTCCTCTCTTCCAATTGTTTCACTAGCTAAAAATTTTCCTATTGTAACTTCTCAATGGCTAGAGCACGATTAGATATCTCAGAGGAGGGCTTAGATCCCTTGAAATATGTAGAGTGCCTATCAGTCTTAGGATCTGGGGTAGGAATCTGTGAGGTAGGAGTAATAGGGGGTTGATGAGGAGAAGTAGGTTCATATTTTGTCTTTCTTTGAGGCTTTTATTCGTCTGTAGACACTTCCCTAAGTCTTTTGTGAGGGATTTCGAGATCGGAAGATACTTGGACATGATATGAAGTGCTTGGGGGTTTTACATTAGGCTTTCCACTTGCACTTCGGGTACTTTTTCGAAAATATCCCCCTTTGAACCAATTGGCTCCTCTTCTATTTGTAGGGACTACAGGAAAATCTTGTTGAATTGTCTCTTGTAACTTATTGGATTGAGGATCAATAAGTGTTGAGGGCAATGGTGAATTATCAGTAGACTTTTTAGTTTTCTTTCCCGATGAGGCTGCAGGGGAATCAACAAGTTCCTTGGTCTTGGTCTTTTGTTCTGGCAAAAAGATAACTTGAGTAGGAGGGTTTGGAGTCTTCGGAGAATGGGTTTTGGATGGATTAACCGTCCCTAGATCAAGTGTTTTCTTGCTAGTCTTGACTGTAAGATGGGGGTTTGAAAATTGATAAATGAACTCATCCCATGTCTTCCCTTGTTTTCCCAACTCGGCTATAACAACGAATTCGATGAGGTTTGATGCAGGAGCATCTACGACTCCATCAAGCGAGCCAGCGTGGAGGAAAGAATATACAGCTGGACATCACCAGTGCCTACATTTTTGAATTACTTTGAATATTGTTGCATCGTTGTTTAACTAAAGGCATTCAAAGCTGAGCGCACTTGTATTGTGTTATAGATAGGAAGGCATTAAATAGATTTAATGTTGTTAGATAGGAATTAGCTGTAGATTAGATAGTTTTACTTCCGGGAGGGAAAACGAATATAGGCACCCTCCTTTGTATAATGAAGGGGGATTATTCAGCATGAGCATTGAGGAGCAAGAGAGAGAGCAAGCAGAGAACTTGTGAAGAACACCCATGTACAGATATTGAATTAATAGTGAAATTTTGATTCAATTCCATGGCTGTGATTGTTCTCTGTGTGTTGTTGATATTATGCGGTTGCATATTTGCTTCTTGTTTTGCCTATTGTCTATATGTTGCATATGTGATTGCATGGCAGGTTCGAAATCTGAGGGATTGAGAGATTGAGTTTAAATCGTTTCTCTGTCTAAGATGGGAGATTCCTGCAGAGAGTGCAGTGGAATACCTCCGCATAGAGTGCGTTGAGGAGGTCGGACCGTTAAACCCTCATCTTTGTTTTCTCAGAAGTCGGGCTGAGTTATTCGAACCGTGCAGGTGAAATGCAGGTCGAGTTGAAGTCTCAGAGTCAAGCCTGGGAAGAGAAGAACAGGAGAGCCGTGGTTAAATTCCATGGACGTGTTTATTTTCTGCGGGTTGTCGGCATTATGCCTTTGCATGTTTGTTTCTTGTTACGTATTTCTTTCATATGCTGCGTATGTGATCTTATGGAAGAATTGAGTTCAGAGTGGTCCCGAGAGAAAAGTTGGTGAGAGCTCAGGAGGGAGAGTTCCTAGCTAATAATTGTGGAACAGACCCAGGTGAAGCCCGAACGGGAGAGGTTTCGAAGCGAAGGACTCTTCAAGAGGAAGAGAATCAATGACATGAAATCTTGAGAAAGAGTTAACCTCCAAGCGCAAGTGGAACTCATTTGCCCTCGCATTTCAGCATATCGAGGTTGGCGAGTGCAAGAGTTGCATGCACGTCGAAACCGCGAACAGCGATTTCCCGATTTCGTGGGAGTCGTTGATCGTTGGAGGGACAGGCGGCACGAATCCGGAGGATCGGGTTTTCGGCGTTCGGGGTATCCAATAGCAAGGAACTTTGTGTCGAGGATTCGTGATCCACAAAATCCCGAAAGTGATGTGGAAGAGTGGGGCCCCGAAAGATAGGAGAGTCTAGGTGGCGTTTGATCAGGGATCGGCACCTCGAGTCTCAGGATTTTGAAAGGCATGCTATTGACATCGCGGGTGGCGATATCCCGATCTGTTGACCGTTGACCATCGGCATTCAGGGTTTGGAGTTGGGAGTTGCACGAGGAGTGCGCATAGGGTTCACGATACCGCGAAACCCGATTTCCCGAAGTAACTGTCGGGAGATCAATAGAGAGTTCTGTGGGTGACGAGAAGTCCCGATACGGGATTTGAAGGGTGTTACAACTCTTCGGACTGTGGTAAGGAAGGTCCTGGTGAGAGCGGTTGTGCCATCGAGGGCAGGTTGCGTCAGAGTGGTATCAGAGCCGGAAGTGCAGTTCTCTTTGTTCATGTAGCATAGAGAAACAGATACACCATGCCGCCCAGAAGAGAGAGGAAATCTCTTGATCGTGAAGACAGGGATGCCCAGAGAAGGGGTAGGCCAGCAGGTAATGCTGAGATAGAGCGAGCGATGCGAGATCTCCGAGCAAGGCTCGAGGAGATGGAAACCGCGCAGAGACGTGGAGTGGGCGCGGGGGAGTTCAGTGATCCCGAGATTGAAGAGGAAGCTGGACATGATGCCGAAGAGGTCTCAGCAGAAGATGCCTCGACAGAAATACTGATTAGAGCCATTTTGAGGATGAGCTCGAAGACGAAGATGGACATTCCCGTCTATGAGGGGAGTCTAAATGCAGAAGAGTTGTTGGATTGGATCCGAGAACTCGATAGCTACTTCGATTATGAAGACATCGAAGAAGACAAGAAAATAAGGCATGTTGTTACCAAATTGAAAGGACATGCAGCCTTATGGTGGGACGAGATGCAGGCGGACAGGCGTTCCAAAGGAAAACAGAAAATAAAGAGCTGGGACCGGATGATCGCCAAGATGAAGGCGAAGTTCATTTCGAGGGATTACCAGATCACTCTGTTCAGGCGCATGCAGAACCTGAGACAGAAGTTGATGACGGTGAAGGAGTACACCGAGGAGTTCTACAGGCTCAACATTCGAGCTGGTCATCGGGAGAGTGATGATGAAAAGGTGGCGAGATACCTGAATGGTCTTAGGTATGAAATTCAGGATGAATTGAGCATGGTCACCATCCGAACAGTTGAGGATGCGTACCAGATGGTTCTGAAGGCCGAGGAGAAGCTGAGCCGCAAGCAGGGACAGCGAGGGAGAGGTCGAAGCTAGCCTAGAGGCAAAGCAGTCGCCCAAGAACGAACTCAAATACCCAACGAGGAGTGGAAGAAGCCTCAGGGTAGAGTTGAAGGAGGTGGAACCTTGCGGCAGAGGCAACAATATGCTGAGCCGATGAGGCAGCATACTGAGCCGGGTGGCGGATATGTTGACGCCAACGTAATTCCTCGTACCCGAGGTAGAGGAAGAGGTAGAGGAGGAATTATCACATGTTTTACATGTGGGAAAGACGGACACAAAGCTGTTGATTGTCCAGAAAGGAAGATGGATAGAGGAAAATCCCACGTCACTGAGGCACAGAGGCGTGACGTTGAGGATGAAGACACTGGAAGTGGGAAGTCGCTGAAAGTGAACAAGGCTCTCTTAAAACCTGAGAAAGAGGTGGACAACTCAGCGTAGAGATGTAGACTGTTCCAGATGACTTGCAAGACCAAGGGTTGGAAATGCAAGGTCATAGTGGACAGTGGAAGCACTGATAATCTCGTTTCGACTGAGATGGTGGAGAAGCTAGAGCTGAAAACGAACAACCACCCGAGTCCATACAAGGTGACATGGATACAGAAAGGACACCAGGTAGGTGTTACAAGGCAATGCTTGGTCAATTTTAAAATGGGTGAATATAGGGATGAGATTCTGTGTGATGTCATTCCCATGGATGTCTGTCATGTTTTATTGGGTAGACCATGGCAGTATGATAGGAATGTTGTTCATGATGGGAGAATGAACACATATACCTTGGAGAAGGATGGGAGATCACATACATTGCATCCGGTAAAGGATAAGGAAGTGAAGCTGGAAGTGAGCAGTTCCATACTTCTCATGAGTGGGAAGGAACTTCTCACAGAGCTGGAGAAGGATGAGGATCCATAATTCTTTGTTGTCAGAAAGCCGAAAATTGTCCTGACAAGCACAAGAGTGGACGACTTACCAGAGGAGATTCAGGAACTGTTGGGAGAGTTCGTTGATATCATCGTGGATGAACTACCTCGTTCGTTGCCACCGATGAGGAGTGTGAGTCACCACATTGACCTCATACCCAGAGTAAGTCTACCGAATAAGGTAGCGTACAGGTTGACACCTCAGGAGAATGAGGAAGTCAAAAGGCAGGTACAGGATCTGCAGGATAAAGGACTAGTGAGAGAAAGTCTTAGTCTGTGTGTCGTTCCAACGGTACTGAGTCCGAAGAAGGATGGAGGATGGAGGATGTGTACAGACTATAGGGCGATTAATAAAATTACCATCAAGTACATATTTCCACTGCCGAGAATGGATGATCTGATGGATTGCCTAAGTGGGGAAAATTACTTTTCCAAGATAGATCTCAAGAGAGGATATCATCATATCCGAATGAGAGAGGGAGATGAGTGGAAGACAGCATTCAAAACAAACGAGGGTTTGTACGAATGGATGGTCATGCCGTTTGGGTTGACAAACACGCCTAGCACATTTATGAGGCTGATGAATGAAGTCCTGCAGGAATTCATTGGAAAATTTGTGGTCGTGTATTTGGACGACATACTAATATTCAGCAAGACCAGAGCTGAACACTTAAGACATTTGGCCACTGTGATGAGAAGATTACAACAGGAGAAGCTGTTGATCAATTTGAAGAAGTGTTCCTTCATGCAGAAAGAGCTCATTTATTTGGGCTTTGTAATCTTGGCAAATGAATTGAAGATGGATCCTGAGAAGGTTGAAGTAATCAGGAATTGGCCATCGCCAAGGAATGTTTTTGAGGTAAGGAGCTTTCATGGACTGGCTAGTTTCTACCGAAAGTTCATTCGAAATTTCAGCGGAATCAACGCAGCAATGATGGACACTGTGAAGAAGCGGCATAAAGTTTTTCATTAGACCGTCGAGGCTGAGAAGAACTTCAATCTGTTGAAGCGGAAGATTACTGAGCAACCAGTGTTAGTGTTGCCAGATTTTCAGAAAACCTTCCAAGTGAAGTGTGATGCCAGTGGGTATGCTGTTGGAGGGGTTTTAAGTCAGGATGACAGACCTGTAGCATATTACAGCGAGAAGTTGGATGATGCGAAGCTGAAGTACTCCACATATGATAAAGAATTATATGCCATTATACAGGCATTAAAAAAGTGGAGGCATTATTTGATACCCAAGGAATTCGTTCTATACAGCGATAATCATGCATTGCAGTTCGTGAGTCAGCAAGAGAAGTTGAATCAGAAGCATGCAAAGTGGGTGGAATACATGCAGAATTTTACATTTGTGATAAAGCACATTTCGGGGACTGCGAACAAGGTGGCTGATGCCTTGATCAGGAAATGTTTGTTGCTGCAGGAGTTCAAAGTCAAAACCTTAGGTTTTGAAAATTTAAAGGATATGTATGTAGGGGACGCAGACTTTTGCGAGGCATACGAGGCAGCCGAGAACCCAGTTCTCAGGGATAGGAGTCCATGGATTGACTACCTGATTCAGGATGGATTGTTGTTCAAAGGCAATCAACTGTGCATTCCAGATTGCTCTATGAGAGAGAATTTGGTGAAGGAAAAACACAGTGGAGGTTTAGCAGGTCATTTTGGACACGATAAGACCTTCGCCAAGCTGAGCGAATCTTATTATTGGCCTGGCATGCACGCTGATGTAAAGCGGTTTGTTGACAGGTGCAGGATATGTCAACATGCAAAAGGGCGAAAGCAGAACACAGGGTTCTATCAACCATTGCCCATACCTGAGAGGCCATGGGAAGCCATCAGTATGGATTTTGTGTTGGGTTTACCGAGAACTCAGCGAGGAGTGGATTCCATCTTTGTGGTGGTGGACAGGTTTTCAAAGATGGCACATTTCATCCCGTGTCATAAGACCAGCGATGCAACCCACATCGCAAATTTGTTTTTCAAAGAGATTGTCCGATTGCATGGATTGCCGAGGAGCATAGTCTCAGATCGGGATACCAAGTTCGTAGGTCACTTTTGGAGGATGCTATGGAAGAAGCTAGGGACTGACTTGGCATTCATTTCTTCTTACCATCCGCAGACAGATGGACAGACCGAAGTAGTCAACAGAAGCTTGGGGGATCTGTTGAGAAGCCTGGTGACTGAGCATCACAGCAGTTGGGATCAGATCCTACCACAGGCAGAATTTGCGTACAACGATTCAGTGAATCGAAGTATAGGTAAGAGCCCGTTTCAAATTTTGTATGGGACGCAGCCGAGAGGAGTGTCTGAGCTCAAGGAGTCAGAACAGGCTGAAACTAGCAGCGCGAGAGCTGAGGAATTCGCTGAAGCAATGCAAGAACTTCACACGCAGGTGAAGCAGCGACTGATGAAGGCGAACCAGGAGTATAAGCGCAGAGCCGATCAGAGGAAAATACAACTTTAGTTTGAAGTTGGAGACATGGTTCTAGCGCACCTGAGGAAGGAAAGGTTCCCAAGGGGAATGTATAACAAGCTCAAGATGAAGAAGATTGGACCATGTAAAGTCATGAGGAAGTTTGGTGAGAATGCATATGATCTTGAATTTCTAGAGGGCATCGGGATATCTCCGATTTTCAACATTTTGGACTTATACCCCTACAGGACTGAAGAAGCAGGCACTGGAACTAATGAACCACCAGTGATCCAGTGGCAGAAGCAATTTCCAGTTGCACAGAAGCCGGAGATGGAGTGCATACTGGATAAACGAGTTGGAAAGAAGACCAGGAGAAAGCAATATTTTGAGTACCTGGTGAAATGGAAGAACCACCCAGTGGAGGATGCTAGCTGGGAAACAGATGCAGTGATACAGGGGCATGGTCACACTGTGCAGGAGCTCATGGATGGGAGCCTAGGAAATATTTTGAGCCGAGGAGTATGATGCAGGAGCATCTACGACTCCATCAACCGAGCCAGCGTGGAGGAAAGAATATAAAGCTGGACAGCACCAGCGCCTACATTTTTGAATTACTTTGAATATTGTTGCGCCGTCGTTTAACTAAAGGCATTCAAAGCTGAGCGCACTTGTATTGTGTTATAGATAGGAAGGCATTAACTAGTTTTAATGTTGTTAGATAGGAATTAGCTGTAGATTAGACAGTTTTACTTCCGGGAGGGAAAACGAATATAGGCACCCTCCTTTGTATAATGAAGGGGGATTATTCAGCATGAGCATTGAGGAGAAAGAGAGAGAGCAAGCAGAGAACTTGTGAAGAACACCCATGTACATATATTGAATTAATAGTGAAATTTTGATTCAATTCCATGGTTGTGATTGTTCTCTGTGTGTTGTTGATATTATGCGGTTGCATATTTGCTTCTTGTTTTGCCTATTGTCTATATGCTGCATATGTGATTGCATGGCAGGTTCGAAATCTGAGGGATTGACAGATTGAGTTTAAATCGTTTCTCTGTCTAAGCTGGGAGATTCCTGTAGAGAGTGCAGTGGAATACCTCCGCATAGAGTGCGTTGAGGAGGCCGGACCGTTAAACCCTCATCTTTGTTTGCTCAGAAGTCAGGCTGAGTTATTTGAACTGTGCAGGTGAAGTGCAGGTCGAGTTGAAGTCTCAGAGTCAAGCCTGGGAAGAGAAGAACAGGAGAGCCGTGGTTAAATTCCATGGACGTGTTTATTTTATGTGGGTTGTCGGCATTATGCCTTTGCATGTTTGTTTCTTGTTACGTATTTCTTTCATATGTTGCGTATGTGATCTTATGGAAGAATTGAGTTCAGAGTGGTCCCGAGAGAAAAGTTGGTGAGAGCTCAGGAGGGAGAGTTCCTAGATAATAATTGTGGAACAGACCAAGGTGAAGCCCGAACGGGAGAGTTTTTGGAGCGAAGGACTCTTCAAGAGGAAGAGAATCGACGACTTGAACTCTTGAGAAAGAGTTAACCTCCAAGCGCAAGTGGAACTCATTTGCCCTCGCATTTCGGCATATCGGGGTTGGCGAGTGCAAGATTTGCATGCACGTCGAAACCGCGAACAGCGATTTCCCGATTCCGTGGGAGCCGTTGATCGTTGGAGGGACAGGCGGCACAAATCCGGAGGATCGGGTTTTCGGCGTTCGGGGTATCCAACAGCAAGGAACTTTGTGTCAAGGATTCGCGATCCGCGAAATCCCAAAGGTGATGTGGTAGAGTGGGGCCCCAAAAGATAGGAGAGTCCAGGTGGCGTTTGATCGGGGATCGGCACCTCGGGGCTCGGGATTTTTAAAGGCATGCTATTGACATCGCGAGTGGCGATATCTCGATCTGTTGACCGTTGACCATTGGCATTCGGGGTTCGGAGTTGGGAGTTTCACGAGGAGTGCGCATAGGGTTCGCGATACCGTGAAACTCGATTTCCCGAAGTAACTGCCGGGAGATCAATAGAGAGTCCTGTGGGTGAAGAGAAGTCCCGATACGGGATTTCAAGGGTGTTACAACTTTTCGGACCGTGGGAAGGAAGGTCCTGGCGAGAGCGGCTGTGCCATCGAGGGCAGGTTGCGTCAAGGTTGTGGTGGAATAGGATGTTATGGAAGTTGGCCACGTTCTATCATACTTGGGAAGACATCTTCTCAAGAATTTTTAAGAAAAAAAAAGGGAAATTCAATGACTTATTGAATTGAAAATGAGCTAATAGACAAAAATGACAAGCTTTGAAAATAGAGTATCTACCTTCACTATGTCAATAAGACATTGAAGGCACCATTGCAACAGAATTTGAAAAGGACAAAGAGTATTGTCTTGGAAGAGTCAATGAACACTTGGAGATGTTCCTGAAAAAGGACAACAAGGACATCAAGCTTTATAGACACATGGCGATACACTACTACATCAGAAAATGAATCAGGAAAAGTCATAAAAAATGTTCTACAAGACCATGCTACGCTTTTGACTCTGTTTTTGGTCATCATTTTAAAAATATGTTTTTAACCAAATAAAGTTGAATTTTGGAAAACAAAAGGACGTTTTTCTAAGGACATACCAAATAAAAAGAACCTCCCTCAGGTTTTACACATGTATCACATATTGGGAGATATTCAACTTTCTTAGAGACCTATTTCAGAAAATCAAATTCTCCAATTTAATTTCCTGTTTTGGTCATTATTTTCAAAATAGGTTTTTGACAAAATAAAGATGAAATTTGGAAAACCAAAAGAGGTTTTTTCTAAGGAAATAACAAATAATAATAACCTCCTTCATTATTTACACAGGTAGCATATAGTGGGAGATATTCAACTTTCTTGGAGGCCCATCTCAAAAAATCAAATTCTCCAATTTAATTTCCTGTTTTAGTCATTCTTTTGTGGCACATATTCCAAGAACATGGGAATGAATTTCAAAAAAATGAGAGAGGTTTATATTAATAACAACCTTATATACAAAAATTTATCCCTGTTTTATAAAATGTTTTATGGTTAAAAATTTATAGCCCTATCTTTGACACCTGTTTTTCTGTTGCGCTTTTGTCACAGTTGTTGCACTTTTGGACAGTTTATTTTCAAATCAATTGTGAAGGGGTTAGATGTAGATTTGTTCTTGGATTAGTGACTCCATAGTGTAGAGGACATATTCATATTTCCATTCATAACTTTTTTATTAAAAAACTCATCGAGGAAGGCATCCAAAACTTGCTTCTCTTCTGCTACAATTTGTTGCCACCTCCATGTTTTCCTATGATTGTTTCATAAGATTAGAAGAATTCAAATTTATTTGCACTGTTTTGGATGAAACGGTCATGTTATGTTACACCTTATTCTTATGAATGGATTCGTGATTTCATTCCCATGTTGAAACTCGCCGCATCTACCCTATACACAATGACAAATCCTAAATGCTACTGAGTATACCTACCTTGTCCCATTCTATCTTTGCAACTCATCTTTTGGAAACCCTGGCCTAGATCCCTAGACCTAGATTCTCATATAGAAAACTCCAAATCAAAACCTTACTGAGTTAAATACCTAGCCTAATACAGATCCACTTAACCTTGCTCCTCTGGTCATAGGTGTGTAACACAGATTTGTAGTGAGTTTAACAATGTGTTATCGATCTGTAATTGTCACAAAGAACCAATTAAGACGTATTCCACTATATAAGCATAAAAATAAATAAAATGCACAACAAGCTTATAGCACACAGTGATGTCAGTGGTATCTAATTTATCATTTCAATAAAAAATAACTATTGATATAATAGCTCATATCATGAAAGCAATATACATAAATTTTACAAAGATTCTACTTCTTCTTCTCATTGATTATAGATAGGAAGTATTTATCATTTGTCATCTCATGAAACCCCTCCCCCACACCTAAGTATTGTGACACCTCACAATAAAAAATATAGGAAAATAGTCAATTCTCCCAATAGCCGAAGATTTACATCTTGATAAGTGTAGAGATAAATTTCACATATCGGTCTGACGAGACGGTTAGAATATGGCCCCACCTATAGGATAGAACATCCTATATATTGTTAAGAAGAGGTAGTTGAGAGAGTTTCGAGATAGTATCAAAGTTAGTTCCCAATGAAAAATTTATGGAGTTCATTAACCTTGGCTTAACCATGCATACTTTGTGTAATCTTTGTCTACAAGTAATGTCGTACATCAGGACAAGTTTAAAATTTAGGAATTTATTCTTATTGTTATTTTTTTTCAGATTACCATCCTCGCTAGGTAGAATGCCCCGCTGCCAGCAAGCCTGTTCAGTACTCCGATGGGTTTACCTAGTCATACCACAGGTCGATACCTCCATGATTTCCTATGATTGTTTCATAAGATTAGAAAAATTCAAATTTATTTGCACTGTTTTGGATGAAACTGTCATGTGATGTTACACCTTATTCTTATGAATGGATTCATGATCTCATTCCCATGTTGAAACTCACCGCATCTACCCTATATGCAATGAAAAATCCTAAATGCTACTGAGTATACCTACCTTTCCCCATTCTATCTTTGCAACTCATCTTTTGGAAACCCTGGCCTAGCTCCCTAGACCTAGATTCTCATCCAAAAAACTCCAAATCGAAACCATACTAAGATAAATACCTAGCCTAATACAAAGCCACTTAACCTTGTTCCTCTGGTCATAGGTGTTGTAACACAGATCTGTAGTGAGTTTAACAATGTGTTATCGATCCGTAATTGTCACAAAGAACCAGTTAAGAAGTATTCCACTATATAAGCATAAAATAAAATAAAATTCACAACAAGCTTATAACACACAGTGATGTCAGTGGTATCTAATTTATCATTTCAATAAAAAATAAATATTGATATAATAGCTCATATCATGAAAGCAATATACATAAATTTTAGAAAGATTCTACTTCTTCTTCTCATGGATTATAGATAGGCAGTATTTATCATTTGTCATCTCATGAAACCCCTCCCCCACACCTAAGTATTGTGACACCCCACAATACAAAATATAGGAAAATAGTCAATTCTCCCAATAGCCGAAGATTTACATCTTGTTAAGTGTAGAGATAAATTTCACATATCGGTTTGACGAGACAGTTAGAATATTGCCCCACCTATAGGATAGAACATCCTATATATAGTTAAGAAGAGGTAGGCAAGAGAGTTTCAAGATAGTATCAAAGTTAGTTCCCAATGAAAAATTTATGGACTTCATTAACCTTGGCTTAACCATACATACTTCGTGTAATCTTTGTCTACAAGTAATGTTGTACATCAGGACAAGTTTAAAATTTAGGAATTTCTTCTTCTTATTTTTTTTTCAGATAACCATCCTCGCTAGGTAGAATGCCCCGCTACCAGAAAGTTTGTTTAGTACTCCAACGGGTTTACCTAGTCATACCACAGGCCGATACCTCCATGCTTTCCTATGATTGGTTCATAAGATTAGAAGAATTCAAATTTATTTGCACTGTTTTGGATGAAACTGTCATGTTATGTTACACCTTATTCTTATGAATGGATTCATGATCTCATTCCCATGTTGAAACATGCCGCATCTACCCTATACGCAATGAAAAATCCTAAATGCTACTGAGTATACCTACCTT
>JZKD02S0664681.1:107650-118788 GCA_000966675.3 Picea glauca | reverse complement strand
TCCCAAGATTGCAATCAGTCACATCTGCTTCTTTTTCTGGATCAGGGAGTTTCACAGGAACATCGTTATGATCAAAATTTCTTTCAAGAGGTACTGGGCCTTTTGGGATATGATTAGTAGGAAATTTCAATATCTTATGCCCAGCAATTATATTATGAAAAATTAAATTTTGGTTATCCTCATCTAAATCCTCATCTTGGTCTATATGAATTGAATAAAAATCATCTATAGCTTCAATGAACCTTTTTTATTTTAGAATATTCCTCAAACACTCTCCAATACTTGACATTATCTGGAATAGAAGGATTGTACCTAACCTCTACTTCATATTTCATCTTTGGCGGTAGCATAGGTTTGATAGTACTTGTTGCCACAGCCAGTGACTCATCCTACTCATTCTGATTTCTTGGAATATATATAATCTTAAAAGGCAGAAACAAGGCTTCAATGATATCCCATACCTAATTTATGTATTCTTTCAACTAAATGTTCTTCATCTGATATACATCTCTAACCTACTGTACAATGAGCTCAGAATCCCCATAAACCTTTAAATGTTGAATTTTCATTTCTTTAGCTGCCCAAAGACCTAATAACAATTCCTCATACTCTGCAATGTTATTTGTTGTCTTGAATTATAACTTGTAAGACATGGTAATAAATTCATTTTCAGGAGAGATCAACACTACTCATGCCCCTGTTCCTTCTCTGGATGAGGCTCCATCAAAATATAATTTCCACAATAGATTTTGATTCGCAAAAGACTGTGGAACAATAGTTGGTTTAGTCAAAGGGAAAGACTATTGGACAACATCATCAATATGAAATATAGAGGATCCTAAATCCACATCAACTGCATAGATAGGGTGATTTATAGAATGATCAATGTCACTGATAATATATGCCAATTGAGCTTCACAATAAAGTCTTCTAAATTCCCCTCCAAAAATAGGTATGGTGGCATAAGAGAGATGTCTTTGAAGAGATCCCCCAAGATTCTTACCGCAAGATCTGGACAACAACATACCAAGACTATGAGGGATATAAGCTACAACAATATCCATGACTAAAATCTTGGTTGGGGTTTGGGATAATGAAACAAAAAGGTCTTTGATAACCCCCAAACATTTGAATTTTTTGGAATCAAAGGAAAAGAGATCATGGTATGCTTTGGTGATCTCTAAACCTAATTCTTCCATGACAACCTTTGTCATGATATTATGGGAGGCTCCATAACCTAACAATCAGTTATGAATAATTTTTTCATGCATGTTTAATGAGACATAAAAAGTGGGAGTGGAGTCATCCCTCTCTTCTATAATTGGCCCTAAGAAAATAGTTGGCTTTTCATATTGGAGATTAATCACATCAGTAACAAGGTCTATGACAGAAGAAGGTTGTAGCCATTTCAAAATATGACTCCTATAAGAATTAGTTTTAACCAATTCAGTCAAAGGAATAGGAATTTTGATCTTACTTATCTCGTGTTCTAAACTGAAATGAGATCATAACTTGTTTGCTTTTGGAGATTTTACTTTCATATATGGTTGTACTTGCTTCCTTTCAAGATTTTTGTTGCATGTATGTACTTCTAGGGAAGCAGATTTATCTTTTTGAGGAGCTAATTTATATTTTTGAGGAGTTGATTTAGCATGAACTTGTTTGGATCTAAGATTGTACCCCTATTGATCTTTGTTACAAAGCATGTTATCTGGATTTTCCCTAGCCCATGCATTCAATGAATCTTCATATTCATTCTATGTTAGGTGACTGAAAACAATCTCATCTCCAAACAAATGAATATCCAAATATTCATCTACCTCTTCAGCTTCTTGATTTTCTTCAATATAATTTTTCTACATGGGTGTCTGGATTTTTTGATCATCATTGTTCTTCTTATCCCTCTGCAAGGTCTGAGGGTTATAAGGTCTTCTATATTTATTTGTATTTCGTTTTCCTTCTTGAGGTGTATTCCATTTTTTTCTTTTCCAATTTGATTTTAGACAGCTCAGATGATATTTCCTCCATTTTCTAGCCATATCCTCCAACGAAATCTTATGGTTTTTTGTATTTGATGAAGAGGAATTATATTATTCCCTTTTCTTTCCCTTTTTTGACCTATTCTTGAGTTGTCCTGATGCTATAATGTTGGATTCAACTTCTAGAGATGAATCTTGCATATCAACCAGAGTGATTGATCTTCTTTCCCTTAGTATCATACAAAAATCAACATCAAAGGCATTAGCATAAGTGACCTTTGCTAACCTTTCAGTTGTTCTAATATCATTTGGTATCTTCTGGTACATTCAATTAAATCTCTGAGAGAATTCAGAGACAGACTCACCATTCTTTCTTCGAAGATTGCTAAATTTTATCATGTAATACAAGTCACATTTCTTGTCTCCCCACTTTCTCAAGAAGGTATCATCAAGATCTGTAATAATAGTAAAAAAGTTAGCTCTTAATATCCTGAACTACTTCATCACTTCTCCATCTAGAATTTGAGAAAAAGTCCTCATCCATACATCATCATAATCCACCTGAAATTTTTTAGCAAAGGAGTAAAAAGATGTCAAATGTTCCTCTGCAGTAGTTTCCCTTCATTTTCAAACCTTGGAAGGTACATCATGTAATCATTACCTGGGAGAGGATGGAGATTATTAGGCAATACAAAAGGTTCATATCTTACATCCATGATAACATCCATTGGATTGGGTGGTGCTGCTCCTGCCATGGTTTGACCACATAAAGGTTGATTTATATGTGGTGACTATGGCGATGAGGGCTTAGGCATATTCACCAATTGAATCTTAGGAGAGGGCTAGAGAATTTATTCAGCAACCATGATATTAACTTGGAGGTTAATATTGGGTTTCTCTTCTTGAGTTTCTTCAAGGATTGGGATATTTTCTAAGGCAATGTACTCTACTCCTTCAAGAAACTCAAGGTTTTCTTTAGATTTATACCTACTCTTAGGATAGGGTGTGTAAAATGATTCTGGTTCAACAAATTCCTCTTTCCCCGAGGTGGATTCTTCAAAAGGAGGTAAAATTAACAACTTCTCATACACTGATTTGTGAAGGATTTTAGACTATTTTAGGATCTTCTCGGGGTCTGAAACAGCACACACATCTGGAGATTATGGATGGGCTCTAGTCCCCTTTCTCTTTGGAGCTAGAGTATCTTATATGGAGTCACCAGGTGAAAATATAATGCAGTCAACTTGTGCCTAGTTATAGTTTCACCATCTACAACTAGATCTATAAACTATTTTCATTCTACCCAGGGAAAATTTCATCATTTCGTCCATGGAAACGACGCCAAAAGTTGGTAGCACTATAAGTAAACTCAATAGTGTTATTGAGTCAAGCCTAGCACACCTTGTTTCAAAATGTTCAATGAGGGTTTTAGAGATGGATAAATCCTTGCTTGGTTTGAAAGGAAATAATGGTATGATCTATCAAGATCACTTACCTAGGTGCAACAAGTCAGGTAAATAAAACTAATGGCTAGAGACTTAAAGTTTTGGGTGATGTGATTTATAGAGGGGAAAGAAAAAAATGATAAATCCACCAATAAAAAAATCTTTTCCTTAATGTCTTTATACAGTGGAAGAATAAACCTTTATTTAGAAGTCATTCCAAACAAGATTTAAGGAGAAGAACACCAATGTGGCAAATATTATTGAAAACCATTTAAAGAAACCTTCTAAACACATAAGCATTTGTCATAAGATCATATAACATCAGCAGAGTGTTCCACAAGAAAAAAAGGAAGATGATAAACAGAGAAGGAACACAAAACTAACCATTAACTTTATTAGCAACTGAAGTCTTTACATATTCAAGATGAACCAAAACAATATTTAGATATAAAATTATCAAGCCAAAAATAGGGATCGAACCCCTTCTTCTTCTACTTCATGAAATATATAGATTTTTACATCAGTTTCATACATTTATGATCAATCTGATATCCAGGGATATCTCAAAACTAACTCCTACATGCCCTGAGGGTAAAATTTTCCTATATCTATTGATATATAGAAATAGAAAAAAGTTACAATTTAGATCCTATAATATAGGAAACAACTTTGCATAGAGATAGGTCTTTTGTTGGCTTGATTACAACTGGTTGGTACGCTACATCCTACACCTAATCTTCAGAGATCCACTTGATCCTCTGTGATCCATCTGATCCAACACTTTGACAACTCAGAATAGATTATTTATTTGCATTGTCATCTATCAAAAATAGGTTGTAGATCAAGTTTAAAAGGAATATTATACTCTTTCTCCCGATTCCATAAAGCATTTACCTTATCCTCTGGTTTTCCCATCCCAAAAAAGCAATTATGTGTCTTTTACTGCAAAATTGGCTGCTACAAGTGTTCCTATAGGGCCAATATTATTCCTATGTCAAGACTTGTGGGAACTTTCTATAACACCCTTTTAAAACCATATTTTAACATACTTAATGTTTTTTTCTTGGCCAGGTTACAACCAACATTACTCATAGGGAGATAATACCTTAAGTGCATGAAAACAAAAAGGCTTTCTTCAAGCATCCATCATCTTTTAGTCAAAAATTAGGTTTTGCATAGAAATTTAAGTTCTTAAATTGAAACTTCTCCCTGGAAGACAGATTT
Source organism: Picea glauca (assembly GCA_000966675.3). NCBI lineage: Eukaryota > Viridiplantae > Streptophyta > Pinopsida > Pinales > Pinaceae > Picea > Picea glauca. Next base: position 114,140 of record JZKD02S0664681.1, on the reverse strand, counting down.
AGCTGCCTCAGCTAACAGATCCAAATTGTTTCTTCTTGTTTTCTTTGTTTGAGAATGAGTTGTCATTTTCTTTGGATTATCATCTTCGGATCTAGTCATAGGTTTTGGGCCCTTCTTTCTCTGTTTACTCTGCTTCCTCTGTTGTCTTGCAAAAACTCTGTCTTTTCTGTAGTAACCTTTTTGTTTATTGTTAGATCCTCCTTATTAGATTTCTTCTTCTCAAATATAGTTTTAGAAACCTTCTTTCTTGTTGATGGCTCTACATTAGGGTTTTTAGGTTCCTCATCGATTACTATAACATTATCCTTCATTGCAGGGTTGTACATGGATTTGGATTTCAATCTGAACTTGTTTTGTGGCCTAGTATTTATTTTCCTTACCAGAACTTTATATATATAAGAAACATCTTCAGAAGAACAAGAACTGGGAGGTACAATCTTTGGAGTAGGTTCTTTAGGTAGTACAGGGCTTGAATGTACTTCTACTATCTCAGGTTCTTGAATATCATTCAACATCATAGGTTCTGCCAATCTTTTACTTCTTCTAATATAAACTTTTTGTGCATATGGGAAAGGATGCCTACCTCCACCCAACACATGAGAAGATCCTTCACATGTTTTCAAACTGGTTGGAGTAGCCTCAAATTATTCACCTGAAATATTCAAACTGGTTTTCCTTTTATTCGTCCTTGAAAAACTAGGTTGACTTGTACTTGATGATGCTCCTTGTGTTGGCTCAACAAATTTGTCAGGAAAATTTTGGGAAGGAGGATGAACTTTTGTTTCAAACCCTAACTGGATCAAGAATTGATCCCATGTCCTCTATCTTTTCTCCAGCTCTGCCTTAATGAGTACCTTGATTAACCCTTGGTGATAGATACCATGCAGGGGAGTCTTGTGATTTTCTTGGATTTTCATGGCCATGTTATTTAGGTCCCTCAAGAAAAATTATGGCAAGCTCATCCTTTTAATTCCATACAAATGAAGGAGAAATCAAAGATGAAACAAAAAAACAGTAGTGTAATGACCTTCACATGTGATAGAGCATTTTAGCATTTGCAAATCCTCCAACCATTCATCAACTATCCATTCCTTAGAAATACCCTTAGCCTAATTTGGATCTTTGCGCTTTGGTTTCAGAAATTGATTGACATCCCCACCTGTGATTAACTTGTTCTTGAACCATTGTTCACCATCAAAAGGGAGATTGCATGTTGTGGCTATTGACTCCTTTGTAACCTGCATTATCAGATTAGCAATTCAAACCCTTTGTCCATCCAATCCTTCAGCGAATGCTCGAGCTACAACATAGTGGTAACCATCTAATTTAGCTCAATGCATATACCATCCATCTTGGTCAAATATATGTGTGACATTTCCGTATGCCTCCATAAGCTCAGGGCCTTTAGTTTCCTTTCTGTTTACATGTCCACTTTTAACCATATATGTTGTCACGACCATAAGACTAGATTACTTGTTGTAGAAGTGGGATATGTCGTCTATGTGGAGATAGATATGGGATTTGTTGTCTATATGGAGGAAATTCGAATCAATTGGCTGCAATGTGAAACTAGAGTAGAAAATAATACTGCCAAGTTGATTAAAAATTGTTTTTTAAAACCCCATCTGCGTGACATATTGGATAATAGATACAAGCAGGTGAAAGTACCGCCACCTCTGCATGTTGTGATGTTGATTGTGTACTTGATGACCGCCTTGATCTTTCATTCTTCCTAGGTAGGAAGATCCACATCTTCAAAATTCTCCAACGATACTCGTAATGATGAAAATCAAGGACAAGTGGAAGTTCCTATAGAGCCCTGAAAAATCTGTCCTTTGGCATTTTTTGGATGGAATTGACTTAAAAAATCGTTATTGGTAATCATGAAACATGAATTATGACATGACATATGACTATGATGGAAAGATTTAAAACTAAATGATGTCACGAGATAGTCATATAAACATGTGCATAAGTCCTCCTATCCCCTCTTACAAGACTAAATATCTCTCATTCCTAACAACATAACATTATTTTGACCCCCTTGATAAAGATTTTGAACCTTTAACAAAATATGATGAGGATTTATAACCTATACAAAAAAATTGTAATGAAGAAAGTAAGGGGCGAGAGATAAAACTTTGTAGAACATAATAGGTGATAACAGGGTCAAGGGTGGGGGAGGATCATAATGGATCATCATCGGATAAGGATTGGGGTAGCCCTGTGTATTCTTGAAAAAGTAGTGCACTCAACCTTTTTTCCAAGTCCCTAGCCCATCCTGCCATTGCACTCACCATAATGAAGGGTTCCTCCATGAAGTTTTCCTAATCAACCTCTCATGTGATAATTTCCCTCTCTCTCTAGGAGTGTCAATTTATTGTTTATATTGTGCTAATGAATTCATGATTATAGAATTATGAGAAGTATAATGGTATTCATTCTCATGCACTTTTGATGTCACTAAGAAAATAGGAGGTTCGATTGCAATGGATGGAGTCTTCATGCCTACATAGACCTCTCTGAATTTCTTGAGCTTCCCTATAATCCATGTGACTAATACACTTAACAAAACAAGGATGCCAAATATTGACAAGAATAATCTCGGGAATTTTCTTAAAACCTTGAAACCAAAACACCAGAAAAACCCATTGCACACCCAACGAAACACTCTGATGAGACTAGGGATACCTATGTCATGTGAAATGATAAATATAGACCCCTTGGTAAATATGCCTCGAACACCAATAGGTAAAATACCCTTGAGATTAAATCCCAAAAGAACAATATCACAAGTACAAAGAGAAACCCTAGGATGGACTAAACTAGTGAGCTCAAATACACAGAGAAATTCCAAAAGCCAAGGCATTAAATAAATTCTAGAAGACAATGTAGTCTGGACCCAACCCTTTAAACAAAAATTCCATAAGACAATCCACACTCTTCGAGTGATTCTTACCAATCTATTTCCAAGTAGTTAAAACTAGCTCCATCCTTTGGTGTGCACCCCAGTCTGAAATCCATTATCCCACCACTTTGGCATTAAACCTCGATGCATAATTCGAAGGATAGACCAAAATTAAGTTTGGGCATGTAAAGGATAGATGCACATGTCTTTTCATATCTTCGCACTTCATATGTGATCCATTGCATTTGTTGTTGGGACATGTGGTACATTAATGAGATGATATGTGCCTCCATTTGGAATATATGGTTGATTAAGGAATTGATTGGTAAAACAATCCCCCTTTTTCATAAGAAACCCAAATCTAATAGAAGTGGCCTCATTGGATAGTGCACCTACTTGACAATTGTGATCTTAGAGTTAGTGCATTTGCTTGACAATTCTGGTCTTAGAGAACCTAATAAAACGAGATTTTTTGGAAATTATTAGCTTCCTTCTAAAAGCAAGCTATAATGGAAGAAATCTTACTCCCACATAAGGGAGAATTTTGATAGCATTAGTTTAATAATTGTACTTGAATCACAGATAAGAATCAAACTCACCTACAACTCTTGATCATTTATTAGATTTTAATAATATAACCTAATCTTATATTATTATTAGGATCATGTTCATCTTTAAGACTTGACATGCAACAAATTTTGTCTTTAATTTTATTCAACAAAATTTATAAAATTAATTCAATTAAATTTATTATAACTAGTTTTTATTTATTTATTTTTATATAGAGGAATATATATTAACAAATTTTGTTTTTAATTTTATTCAACAAATTTTATAAAATTAATTTAATTTAATTTATTATAACTAGTTTTTATTTATTTGTTTTTATATATACAGGCATATATATTACTTAGAATAGGCTTGCCTACTGAAAGGAAACCGTGCCAGCTTTTAATATTACAGTGTAACAATAACAATTCAAGCTAAAACTAAAGCTTAAATATAAACAATATTGATATTAATTAAAATAAATTTACTATTTCGTTTCCAATGAAATGTCATCTCCATCTACATAACTTTTATAAGAAACGACAACCACAAGTATATATCATTGTAACTTTTATAAGAAATATTCAGCCTTACACTCAAAATACAACAAATGATTCCATTCAGCTTTACACTCAAAATACAAGAAATGATTCCTTACAAACCACTTAAGTATATTGCCTGCAATCAAGAGCTAAAATGAAAAAAGTCATTTGTGGGGGCCAAAAACAGTTGTACGGGTGTTCCAAGTCACATCGGTAAATTAAGAATGTTAAACGTGGATTTAACAAAACCCTTGAGGGCCCTGGAACACGTGGATATAACAATGATTAAAGGATGATGGAGGACAATGAAGAACTGCTAGAACGGAATCCATGACTATCAATCGGTGCTCAATATGATGTTTCCTGGTGTGAACAAAGAATTGAGTCAATATTAAAGAAACAATTAGTGAGAATCACACAGTTCCAACAGGGCTTAATTCTATGACATTGTGGACCAAATAATGGAATCCCATGATTTTTGTAAGGAAAACAATTATGGAAAAGCCACATAACACAACCCTTTTTGTTCAACTTTATACAAAATATTGATGAATGGTACATCAGGAATGGTCATTAAAACAATTGTGATCTTTAAAGAGGAAACACATGTTCTTAACCATTGGACCTATTCAAATAGATAAAATATCTAGTCATTTGAGTGACCAAAATGACTTTAAAAATGAGAATTAGGCTAAAAGTGTGTAATCTCTATTATATTTAAATAATGTAAATATGAAAGATAGAAATGATTTAAACAATGTATATAGAAATATATTAAAAACTGTAGTTATAAGGGATAAGGTAAAGAAGTACTCTTTGTACTTTTAAATTTATAAAATAAATAAATATTGTTGTTTTGATTTAAAAACATAAATATGGTCTAATGGTTAAGAACATGTGTTTCGAGGTTCAAATCTAGGGGGGGTGGGGTATGTAGGTCTAATGGTTAAGAACATGTGTTTCCAGGTTCAAATTCAGAGGGGGGTAGGGTATTTATACCTCTGTAGAATTTAGCAGTGAAATTGTTGCGTGGAGGGAGTTCCTTGTCTCACAAACAAAGGGGTATCTTACACCAATTTTGATCTGTAAACTATTGTGTATATTCCACTAGAACGGTTCATCACAACATATCTGATAATTAAAGATGAAATCTACACTATGAAGGTTAAATTCATTTAGATTCCAAAATATTTAGCTATTGATTTTTTACTTATATATGAAATAGGTAAAATGCGGAAAATAGACAACAGTAAAACATAATCACACACCATCCAAAAAATGACACAAAGATTTTCTCTGGGAAACCCTTACGAGAGAAAACTCAGCTAGAAGGTGAGGTTGCTCTGCTCTCTTTTCTCTTGTATGGAAATAATGCAAGTACAAAGGAGAAGGCTCTCTCTATGGAGTTTCCTGAGACCTGTGGTTTGTTGGGCTTCTAAAGAACCTTAACCCCCTATGTTATTTTCTCTAATTTCCCACTCCCAGTTGTTGTGCTCAACTATGGAACAAAATACAATAGTATAAAATGGAACCCCTTCTCCTCCTCGTGCCCTTGTATTTAACATATCTCAATAGCCATATAAGGGTAGGTTTTTTACTTCCTCAACCCTCAGTTGTGATAGGGTTTTGGACCTTCTAGAATCTTATTGAAATTACATATGTGGTTAGCCAAATATACGTCAGTAACAGGGGGCTGGCGTGGCATTCTCTCATACGATGGTGGTCAGCACGGTAGGTCAACTTGCGGGAGACATACTTTTGCATACAATCTCCAATCGGCGTATGGTCTACACTGTTAGAAAGGTATCTGAGTGTAGACTATCGTCAAGGAGGTGTGCTTAAATTATAAACACCAAACCCTTAAAAAAAAAAAATTTAATTCCTCAAAATGACTATGAAATGTTCTAGACCCAAATTTTCGAAACTGGGAGTTGCCACAAAAACGACCCTGCAAGTTGATTCCTCCAATTTTTTCCACTCTGAAAGCATCGATATAGATGAAAAATAATATAATGATCCAATCCAAATCATAGATCCCCATTTAGGGAGGCTTTTGGTCCTCAAAATCTTTATTCAATGAGGTGAGGAAATTTTTTCTCTACCTTCTCCCTGGAGTACCACTTGAATTTTCCTAGAATTTTCCCTTTCAACCCAATCTACCAAAGGTCATGTTGCCCCTATAATGCAGTTTTGGACCGTGTCTGCAAACCTGTGTCCTCTATTAATTCTGCCTAAGAATCTGGTGTTAAGTCCTCATTGTAAGGTAGGACCTTCTCCTCCTTCTGATCCAACATGGAGGGCTCATAGAGTTTGAAACTCTCCACATTCACTATTGAGTAAATGTGCATGTATGGGGCCCCCGGGGGGGCAACTCAATTGGCAAGTGTCGTGAAAATGAAGTTCCATGAGGTTTCGAGTTCAATTCCCCCCGACTTACAATGTGTGTCGCGTAAGGGGCATCGTGGGCACACCTGGAGGTTATAGTGGTAGC
>JZKD02S0664681.1:90648-107640 GCA_000966675.3 Picea glauca | reverse complement strand
GATGTCACGAGATAGTCATATAAACATGTGCATAAGTCCTCCTATCCCCTCTTACAAGACTAAATATCTCTCATTCCTAACAACATAACATTATTTTGACCCCCTTGATAAAGATTTTGAACCTTTAACAAAATATGATGAGGATTTATAACCTATACAAAAAAATTGTAATGAAGAAAGTAAGGGGCGAGAGATAAAACTTTGTAGAACATAATAGGTGATAACAGGGTCAAGGGTGGGGGAGGATCATAATGGATCATCATCGGATAAGGATTGGGGTAGCCCTGTGTATTCTTGAAAAAGTAGTGCACTCAACCTTTTTTCCAAGTCCCTAGCCCATCCTGCCATTGCACTCACCATAATGAAGGGTTCCTCCATGAAGTTTTCCTAATCAACCTCTCATGTGATAATTTCCCTCTCTCTCTAGGAGTGTCAATTTATTGTTTATATTGTGCTAATGAATTCATGATTATAGAATTATGAGAAGTATAATGGTATTCATTCTCATGCACTTTTGATGTCACTAAGAAAATAGGAGGTTCGATTGCAATGGATGGAGTCTTCATGCCTACATAGACCTCTCTGAATTTCTTGAGCTTCCCTATAATCCATGTGACTAATACACTTAACAAAACAAGGATGCCAAATATTGACAAGAATAATCTCGGGAATTTTCTTAAAACCTTGAAACCAAAACACCAGAAAAACCCATTGCACACCCAACGAAACACTCTGATGAGACTAGGGATACCTATGTCATGTGAAATGATAAATATAGACCCCTTGGTAAATATGCCTCGAACACCAATAGGTAAAATACCCTTGAGATTAAATCCCAAAAGAACAATATCACAAGTACAAAGAGAAACCCTAGGATGGACTAAACTAGTGAGCTCAAATACACAGAGAAATTCCAAAAGCCAAGGCATTAAATAAATTCTAGAAGACAATGTAGTCTGGACCCAACCCTTTAAACAAAAATTCCATAAGACAATCCACACTCTTCGAGTGATTCTTACCAATCTATTTCCAAGTAGTTAAAACTAGCTCCATCCTTTGGTGTGCACCCCAGTCTGAAATCCATTATCCCACCACTTTGGCATTAAACCTCGATGCATAATTCGAAGGATAGACCAAAATTAAGTTTGGGCATGTAAAGGATAGATGCACATGTCTTTTCATATCTTCGCACTTCATATGTGATCCATTGCATTTGTTGTTGGGACATGTGGTACATTAATGAGATGATATGTGCCTCCATTTGGAATATATGGTTGATTAAGGAATTGATTGGTAAAACAATCCCCCTTTTTCATAAGAAACCCAAATCTAATAGAAGTGGCCTCATTGGATAGTGCACCTACTTGACAATTGTGATCTTAGAGTTAGTGCATTTGCTTGACAATTCTGGTCTTAGAGAACCTAATAAAACGAGATTTTTTGGAAATTATTAGCTTCCTTCTAAAAGCAAGCTATAATGGAAGAAATCTTACTCCCACATAAGGGAGAATTTTGATAGCATTAGTTTAATAATTGTACTTGAATCACAGATAAGAATCAAACTCACCTACAACTCTTGATCATTTATTAGATTTTAATAATATAACCTAATCTTATATTATTATTAGGATCATGTTCATCTTTAAGACTTGACATGCAACAAATTTTGTCTTTAATTTTATTCAACAAAATTTATAAAATTAATTCAATTAAATTTATTATAACTAGTTTTTATTTATTTATTTTTATATAGAGGAATATATATTAACAAATTTTGTTTTTAATTTTATTCAACAAATTTTATAAAATTAATTTAATTTAATTTATTATAACTAGTTTTTATTTATTTGTTTTTATATATACAGGCATATATATTACTTAGAATAGGCTTGCCTACTGAAAGGAAACCGTGCCAGCTTTTAATATTACAGTGTAACAATAACAATTCAAGCTAAAACTAAAGCTTAAATATAAACAATATTGATATTAATTAAAATAAATTTACTATTTCGTTTCCAATGAAATGTCATCTCCATCTACATAACTTTTATAAGAAACGACAACCACAAGTATATATCATTGTAACTTTTATAAGAAATATTCAGCCTTACACTCAAAATACAACAAATGATTCCATTCAGCTTTACACTCAAAATACAAGAAATGATTCCTTACAAACCACTTAAGTATATTGCCTGCAATCAAGAGCTAAAATGAAAAAAGTCATTTGTGGGGGCCAAAAACAGTTGTACGGGTGTTCCAAGTCACATCGGTAAATTAAGAATGTTAAACGTGGATTTAACAAAACCCTTGAGGGCCCTGGAACACGTGGATATAACAATGATTAAAGGATGATGGAGGACAATGAAGAACTGCTAGAACGGAATCCATGACTATCAATCGGTGCTCAATATGATGTTTCCTGGTGTGAACAAAGAATTGAGTCAATATTAAAGAAACAATTAGTGAGAATCACACAGTTCCAACAGGGCTTAATTCTATGACATTGTGGACCAAATAATGGAATCCCATGATTTTTGTAAGGAAAACAATTATGGAAAAGCCACATAACACAACCCTTTTTGTTCAACTTTATACAAAATATTGATGAATGGTACATCAGGAATGGTCATTAAAACAATTGTGATCTTTAAAGAGGAAACACATGTTCTTAACCATTGGACCTATTCAAATAGATAAAATATCTAGTCATTTGAGTGACCAAAATGACTTTAAAAATGAGAATTAGGCTAAAAGTGTGTAATCTCTATTATATTTAAATAATGTAAATATGAAAGATAGAAATGATTTAAACAATGTATATAGAAATATATTAAAAACTGTAGTTATAAGGGATAAGGTAAAGAAGTACTCTTTGTACTTTTAAATTTATAAAATAAATAAATATTGTTGTTTTGATTTAAAAACATAAATATGGTCTAATGGTTAAGAACATGTGTTTCGAGGTTCAAATCTAGGGGGGGTGGGGTATGTAGGTCTAATGGTTAAGAACATGTGTTTCCAGGTTCAAATTCAGAGGGGGGTAGGGTATTTATACCTCTGTAGAATTTAGCAGTGAAATTGTTGCGTGGAGGGAGTTCCTTGTCTCACAAACAAAGGGGTATCTTACACCAATTTTGATCTGTAAACTATTGTGTATATTCCACTAGAACGGTTCATCACAACATATCTGATAATTAAAGATGAAATCTACACTATGAAGGTTAAATTCATTTAGATTCCAAAATATTTAGCTATTGATTTTTTACTTATATATGAAATAGGTAAAATGCGGAAAATAGACAACAGTAAAACATAATCACACACCATCCAAAAAATGACACAAAGATTTTCTCTGGGAAACCCTTACGAGAGAAAACTCAGCTAGAAGGTGAGGTTGCTCTGCTCTCTTTTCTCTTGTATGGAAATAATGCAAGTACAAAGGAGAAGGCTCTCTCTATGGAGTTTCCTGAGACCTGTGGTTTGTTGGGCTTCTAAAGAACCTTAACCCCCTATGTTATTTTCTCTAATTTCCCACTCCCAGTTGTTGTGCTCAACTATGGAACAAAATACAATAGTATAAAATGGAACCCCTTCTCCTCCTCGTGCCCTTGTATTTAACATATCTCAATAGCCATATAAGGGTAGGTTTTTTACTTCCTCAACCCTCAGTTGTGATAGGGTTTTGGACCTTCTAGAATCTTATTGAAATTACATATGTGGTTAGCCAAATATACGTCAGTAACAGGGGGCTGGCGTGGCATTCTCTCATACGATGGTGGTCAGCACGGTAGGTCAACTTGCGGGAGACATACTTTTGCATACAATCTCCAATCGGCGTATGGTCTACACTGTTAGAAAGGTATCTGAGTGTAGACTATCGTCAAGGAGGTGTGCTTAAATTATAAACACCAAACCCTTAAAAAAAAAAAATTTAATTCCTCAAAATGACTATGAAATGTTCTAGACCCAAATTTTCGAAACTGGGAGTTGCCACAAAAACGACCCTGCAAGTTGATTCCTCCAATTTTTTCCACTCTGAAAGCATCGATATAGATGAAAAATAATATAATGATCCAATCCAAATCATAGATCCCCATTTAGGGAGGCTTTTGGTCCTCAAAATCTTTATTCAATGAGGTGAGGAAATTTTTTCTCTACCTTCTCCCTGGAGTACCACTTGAATTTTCCTAGAATTTTCCCTTTCAACCCAATCTACCAAAGGTCATGTTGCCCCTATAATGCAGTTTTGGACCGTGTCTGCAAACCTGTGTCCTCTATTAATTCTGCCTAAGAATCTGGTGTTAAGTCCTCATTGTAAGGTAGGACCTTCTCCTCCTTCTGATCCAACATGGAGGGCTCATAGAGTTTGAAACTCTCCACATTCACTATTGAGTAAATGTGCATGTATGGGGCCCCCGGGGGGGCAACTCAATTGGCAAGTGTCGTGAAAATGAAGTTCCATGAGGTTTCGAGTTCAATTCCCCCCGACTTACAATGTGTGTCGCGTAAGGGGCATCGTGGGCACACCTGGAGGTTATAGTGGTAGCAGTTGGATAACACGGCCACATGTAACGCGAGCACATACCCAACTAGTTGTTGATTCCGCCAAACATTAAAAATAAATAAATAAATAAATAATAAAAATGTGCATGTATGGGGGTAGACCGAGTTTGTAGGTGTTATCTCCCACCTTTTCCAATACCTAAAAAAGACCATACCACAGAGCCTTGATCTTCTTACCAGGACTCTGTAGCCTTTTCTTATTCAGTTGTAACCATACTCTGTCTCCCACTCTAATGTTCTCTTTGTTTTTTGTTGGTCATGCCCGACCTTGTACTTTTCCGGTGACTTCTTCAATGTCTCGTGTACTTGTAATTGGATATAACTGATCTTCTTAACATTTTTTTCTTCTTTTAATGCATCTCCTGTGAGATCCTCCCTCACTCCTCCTTATTGTTCATATACAAAATATGAGGATGAAGGTGGAAAATACCTAAAGCAAGTTTCAAAAGGTGACTTACTAGTAGAAGTGTGGATTTCTCTTTTATAAGGGTGTTGTATATAGATGAAATATTCATCAAAGGTATTTAGGTACTTCTGATTATAACCCCTTAAACACTACACCAAAGTCCTATTGACTACTTATGTCTGCCCATTTGTCTGTGGATGGAATGTTATAGACCTCTTTAACTTAGTGTTCATATTCTACCACAATGTAGTACAAAATGCACTGAGAAATATGGTATCCCTATCTGATATGATGCTCCTTGGTATCCCAAAGTGCACCCAGACCTATTCAAAGAATAAGATTGTTGCTTCTTGTCCTTTGATGGTCTTTTTACAAGGCCTGAGAATGCACATTTTGTTGAGCATATCAACTACCACAAATAAATAGTCACATCCCTTTCGTGTGGTTGGTAAACCTCCCACAAAATCCATGGAAATATTTTTCCAAGGTCAAGTGGGTACATGTAAGGGATGGTATAGACCCTTATTCTTGTTATTAGGCTTGTTGGTACAACAAAGTATTCATCCTCTAAAATATTGTGCTACATCTTCTTACATTTTGGGCCAGTACACATACCTTTGTAAATTGGCAATTGTCTTCCCAACACCAAAATGTCTTGCAACCTTGGAGGTGTGAGGCTCTTTGGTAAGTTGCAGTCGTTCACCTTTAGGGACACAAAGATTTTCAAACTTGTATAGTAAACCATTTTGAAAATGATAGTCATCCTTTTCGTCACCTTTTTCTACATGAATTTGCCCTTGTAGCTTTTGAAACACCTCCTTGAATTCATCATCTTTTGTGTATGCCTCTTTGAATGCATCATGGATAAAAGGAACCATGTGCATAAGAGTTCCCAAAACTACAATATTGGATGTGGGTGGTCGTGAAATCATGTCTACCAACTTATCTGTGCTACCCTTCTTATACTTGATGACTAGATGAAACTGTTGTAAAAAACCCATCTAGTTGTAGTGTCTGGTTTGTTGTAGCTTACTCTAGGCCTGCAAATACTGTAGTGGTTAGTGATATTTGTGGATGATGGTCTCCTTTCCCATCAGATAGTGATTCCACTTTTTCACACGTGTACCGAGGCATAGAGCTCCTTGTTGTAGGTAGGGTAGTTGAGAACCACCCCATGAAATACTTCACAATGATAGTAGATGGGCCTTCATCCCTGCATCAAGATTTCTCACATGGAATACCCACTTGCATCTATCTCCACTTCGAAAGGATTTTGAAAATTTGGTAGTGCGAGCACTAGTGCTTGACTAATCTTTATTTTCAGTTCATCAAACGCCTTATGTTGATTCTTCCCCCACTAGAAACTCTTACCACTAGATATTATGGCATGGAGTGGTGCAACTACCACTAAAAATGAATCTATGAACTTCCAAAAGTATTGTGTTTCCCCAACAAAATTCCTGACTTCAGTGATTTTTGTAGGAACTAGCAATTTCATGATTGTCTCCATCTTTGTGGGATCTATCTCGAGCTCCCCTCCACCGATCACATACCCCAAATACACCAAATATTGTTGATCAAACTCACATTTCTTGAGATTGGACAGTAGTTGGTACTTTTTCAGAGTCTATAACACCTACATAAGATGTGATATGTGCTCCTCCTAGGTTACAATGCTATAAACCAATATATCATCCAAATAAACAATAACAAATGAATCTAGATAAGGGTGTAAAAAATACTCATTAGTCTCATAAATGTAGTTGGTGCATTGCATAAAACAAATGGCATAACCAGACACTCATACAAACCTTGTCTTGTCTTGAAGGAAGTCTTCCAGGTATCTTCTTTTTTTACTCATACCTAGTGATATCATGATTTCAAATCCAGCTTAGTGAAGTACTTGGCATGTTGCAGTTGGTCCAACAGATCATCGATCCTTGGGAGAAGGTATCGATTCTTCAGTGTAATCTTGTCCAATGCCCTGTAATCAATACACATTCTCCAAGTCCCATCCTTCTTGGGTACAATTATGATGGGTGACCCACAAAGTGAGGTACTTGATCGAATCACACCTTGCTCCAACAACTACTGTAGCTACTTCCTCACTTCATTCACTTCTAGAATAAAATCTCTATACAACCCAATATTTGGAAATGGGGAGTCTAGAAATAATTGTATTTCATGCTCCACATCCCTCTTGGGTGGTATCCCTTTAGGCTCCTTGACCACTCCTCTGTATCCCTATAGAAAATCCTCCAATTGATGTTTTTGTTCTTTAGTACACCCTTCTAGTTCAATGTTTTTTTTTCAAACCACATAAGTCATAACTTATCAAATCATTTGGCGATCAAACCATATTTATAAAAACAAACTATGTCATTTATCTTAGGCGATAACCAATCGATTTCTTGTTACTACCTTTAAAATTTGGAAACACCACCCTTCCATTAGTGTCACATGTGCATAGTTGAAAAAAACTAACAAAACAAAATCATAGTAGAATATTTAGAGAAAAAACAAGCTTTCATATCAATTAGAGCGAACTTACAACAAAAATAAATGGCAATGGAAGCTATCTTTAGAAATACATGGAAAAAATTCTACACACTAATAAATAACATGATGTACTACCTATATGTTGAAAGAAGTGAGAAAAATAATAGAAGTAAAATATTAAAAACATTTTCTTTTCCTGCATAAATTTACACGACTTCAGTTGAAAATTCATGGTTTTCTCGAGAGTAGCTTCTATTAACTAATCATCCATATGTAGCGAATATACCCAAAGAATTGGGATGCATAATCATTGATTTGGCGAAATATTAAGAAAACTTATTATATGTTCATGGAAAACGTTTATATTTAGGTGAAAAATATAAGTGTATGCATAACTATAATCATAAATTAGGCTACAATTTTTTTATTTGTAATGAAAATATGAAACAAATTAGCCTAAATTTCTTCAAAAGAATCAAAATTTAGCCAAATTGGTGAAATTTCGCTTAAAAAAAACATTGCTCTAGGGATGCCTTCACTGTCATTGACTCATCATCAAACTGATTTTCTATTAAGAAAAGAAAAACATATTTCTTACTAGAACTAATCAACTTCTTGCCTTGGTTGGCACTTACTAGTGAGATCTTTGACTTTCCTTTATGCACGTTGATGATGTAGGAATTCTCATCCTTGATTAGTCGGTTCTAGTTAGTTCTATGCATGAATATTGCATCCCTCGTATACATGTAGGGGATTCCAAACACTACTCCACATACGCCAAGGGGTACTACGTCCAATTCCACTTCATCAATAAAATCAACACTTATAGAAAATTTAATCTTACAATATTTTGTTACCTTTATCCCTACATCCTTGTTTACCCAACCCAATAGATAGGGGCTAGGATGATTTTGAACCTCCAATCAAATATTGTTGACCAGATCCATTGCAATAAGATTAGCATGTCAAACATAGTCGAATAGATCATCTATATTGATCTTCTTGACTTGAATCTTGATGTGGAAGAGCTTGGTCATCTCCTTCTCTTCCTAATGATGAAGGCTACTTAGATTCACCTCCTTCTACACATATGTGCAAACAATATTTTCATCTACATATGAGCTACTTTCAACTTGATTTCTTGAATATGAGCTAGAATGTTCTTTTTATTTCCATCCTTCTTGTGGTTCTTTGGGTTCAACTCTGGATGTAGTTTCCAACATCTTTCCTCGGTGTGGCGATCAATGTTGAAATGATTGCAATGGTTGCTAGGATCTTTGCACTGATGTGTACGATTTGTTGTATTCTTATCTTCTCCCCCTTTCCACTTCTTCTTCCCCTCCTTGGAATATTCTTGGTGTTATTTCTACTTCGAACCACTTGGTTGCCCCTTCTGGGTCAACAAAAGTGTTGTTGATCACAACCTATACTACATGAATGTTAATGGTGAGTCCCTAATTTTGGTCATCTACGTTGATGATTTATTCCTCACCGATACAGAGAGCCTTATTGTTGAATGCAAGTATTCATTGGTCTCTAAGTTTGAGATGAAGGACCTTGGTATCATGCACTACTTCTTGGGACTAGAGGTGTGGCAAAGAACTGATGAGATCTTCCTAAGTCAGGGGAAGTACATAAGTGAGATATTGAAGGAGTTTGGGATTTTGAACTTGAAGCCCATGGCTACACCAATGGTGACGAATCCGAAGAAACTAAGTGTGTCTTCTTCCAATTCCGACGAAATTGATATGATCCTGTACAAACAACTGATTGGATCATTGATGTATCTGATTAACACCATACTAGATATTTTATATACAATGAGTGCACTTAGTCAATTTATGAGTCAGACAAGATAAACACACTAGATTGTTGTGAAGCATGTGTTGAGATACCTATGAGGCACAGTTGGACATGGTCTAAGATATACTTCCAGTATTGATATGATATGGCAGGAATATATTGATTATGATTGGGCAAGGAGCGCAGTGGACAGAAAGAGAACCTTTGGGTGTTGCTTCACTTTGGGATCTTCCATGGTTTCCTGGTGTAGCAGGAAACAAACTTATGTGGATTTGAGCACATCAGAAGCAGAGTACATTGCATTAAGTATGTCAGTCCGTGAAGCAGTGTGGTTTCACAAGCTCCTTGCAGATTTATCCGAACATGTGTTGGATTCCACCATTAGTCATTATGGTAACCAAAGTTGTGTGAATATCTCAGATAATCGGGTGTTTCATGAAAAATCGAACCACACTGAGATCAAGTACCATTACATCCAAGACATAGTGTAGAGGAAGGAAGTATTAGTGATGGACCTTCCTACAGATGAGAAGGTTATTGATGTTCTTACCAAACCAGGATGAAGTTCAAGTACTTTTGTGACATACTTAGTGCGACAGAGAATGCCTCCCTTGATGAGAGGGAGTGTTGATGTTTGCAGCTTCCTAAGACATTCTCTAGATCATACTCCTCTGTGACTAAGTTGAGTTGATTTGTGATGACACTTATCCGAGAAGGGATAAGTGTGTTTGGGCTAATATCCCAACGTCCCATGTGGAGAGAACATGAGGACATGTCAAGGGAGTTGACCCTTGACGTCACACACTATGGGAGTTGACCCTAGTGTTTCTAGAGGGTGTAGCCTTTAGAAGTCCACATGGGAGTGCCATGTGTGACAAACATTCTCTGGATCGTACTCATTTGTGAATTGAATTGAGTTGATCTGTGAGGACACTTATCAAGAAGAGATAAGTGTGTTTGGGCTTATAGCCCAATGTCCCATGTGGAGATCACACAAGGACATGTCAAGGGAGTTGACCCTTGATGTCACACACTATGGGAGTTGAACCTAGTGTTTCTAGAGGGTGTATCCTCTAGAAGTCCACATGGGAGTGCCATGTGTGACAAAAATTTCTCCAGATCGTACTCCTCTGTGATTGAGTTGAGTTGATCTGTGAGGACACTTATTCGAGAAGGGATAAGTGGGACACTTATTCAAGAAGGGATAAGTGTGTTTGGACTTATATCCTGACGTCCCATGTGGATATCACATGAGGACATGTCAAAGGAGTTGCCCCTTGACCTCACACACTATGGGGAGTTGACCCTAAGTGTTCCTAGAGGGATTAACCTCTAGAAGTCCACATGGGAATGCCATGTGTGACAAACCTTTTTCTACTATGGTGGTTGTGTACCATTGGCAGAGACTGTGTGTCTCTGGACAATAATTGTGTACTATTATGGAAAGATACCTCCCTAGCTAAGAGGGAGTATTGATGTTTCAACATCGGGCATACCTTCTCCTAGATTGGGTTGCAGACCAAGGAAGATAGGATACATTTATCATAAAGGTGCACTTGTGGTAAATGAGCCCAGACGTAGTCCTTCCTTGATCATGACAAGGAATAATATGGACTCAAGGTGCTTGAAGTGCTTTCCACGTGTCAGTTAGCATTAGGTCGACATTCACTCACAGGTGTGTACTTGTGGTGAAAGATCCTGGTGTAGTCTTTTTCCTAGTCATGGTGATTTGACAAGGAATAATAAAGACTCAAGATGTTATATGCAATTACATTGGACCCAAAGTGAGCATAATCTTAGAGAGATTTAATTGGCTAAGAGGGAGAGCCTCAGAAGGAGTTTATCCTCAGATTAGGTGGGAGAGAGATGTTGCCCAAGACTGATAGTCAAGTATCATGAGTCTAGGTTGAAGTTTATATACTTCAAAGACAAGCTTGGCATGTTGCAGAATGTCTCCCTCGTTGAGAGGGAGTGTTGATGTTTGGACAACATTGAGAATACATTCTCTTAGAATAATAATTAATAATGTAATTATTGATTATTAAATATTAAATATAATAAGTAAATGATAATAATAAATAGTTATTGATTATTCAAGGGACACATCCTTTCATGGATGGTCACCATATGTTCCCTATATATGGAACACTCATCTTTGTAATAATACATCGATCATATCTTATATGAAGAAAACCAACAAAAGTGTCGTTTGATGCCTCAAATTGGCTCTGAAAGGTTTCATATCCCAAATCACCAAACTGGGACCTACCTATAAAATGGGCCATGTAAACCAATACCTCTAATTTTATACCTAGAAAATAACAAGACAGATGACAAATTATATAATGATCCATTTCATTTAAATTAGATTTATTGTGTCTTGGAGAGATTTTTCCACTCAAAATTTTGAAATTATTATAAGATGTACTTTTATGTAATATTATTATAAGATGTACTTTTATGTAATGAACCAAAATGGTTTATAAACTGAATATCCAAAATAAATAGTAAAATAGAAACGAATCAATACAGATAAAAATAATCTGTTGAATATAGAATATGAGAGATGATTACATTATCATGTAACATTGTATATTGAATGGGCATATAATTGAATAAACATGGATTTAAGAAGTGCGGCCTTTGGTTATTAATTATTATTATTATACTATTTTTTTTATGTATGTTATAGTATCTTTCATCTTTAAATATGCTTTCTTCTCAAAACATAATCTAGAAAATAATGTGCCTTTGTTACGGAATGTAATACTTAAACTTGATACTCTATTCTTAATATTGTCATGATTGAAGAAATGAGACAGTATAATTTTCGAAGTGCTTAACAGAATTGTAGCATTATTAAAGAGTTAGTACATCCTAATTCAATTCTTTGTGTAATATTTTACTTGAACAACTTCGACTATGGTTCTTAATATACTTAAGATTCTTAATATAAGTTGAATTGACATCTCAATATTTGGGCATGTAAACTAAGCTTTACTTCATTTAATGATGTTATGATAACTTTTGTATTGCTCTCGGACGAAAAAGATATATCATTATGTTTTTTTATTTATATTATTTATATTTAAAATAAATAAAAATTTAATGTTATGTAGCATTCACATTAAGTTACTTTAAACTTATAAATTTCTCTTACATATGTATTGGTATGTTCTTTACTTTATATTTCATTTTGGTATCAGGTTAACAATAAAGTTTCAAAGTAAGGGTTGCAGGAGGGGGAGGAGTTCTCTTTGGTCCCAACAAAATCTTGGAACTAGTTTATTCTTGGGGATTAGGGGAAGACACCAATAACATGGCAGAAGCTTTAAGTCTCTGGCAAGGCCTCACCCAAGCCCGGGAGCTAGGCATCAATGAAATCCCAGTGATAGGATATTCTTGGCTTCTAATCCAAGTCTTGGTCACTAACTCATTACCAAATCAAATGAAACTTCGACAACTTCTCAAGAAAATCCAACAACTCGCTAAATCCTTTCGGAAATGATTTTTTCCATGTACTCTGACATTTAAATGGAGAAGCGGATCAGATAGCTAAAGCCGCCACTCCCTTGAGCAAGGGGATCCTCTCACTCAATGGGACTATGTCCTTCGCCCCAATTCCTTAACGGTTTTAGGTGGGTGGCTCGTAGGTGGTCCCGTGCCAAGGGGTAGTCGGACGATGCTCCTCCCCTCGTCTCGATTTGTGGCATCACTTGAGCACCTGACATCTCCCTTGCGTGATGGTACTTCTCCCTACAGGTCACGTCACTCCACACACTCCTACATGAGGCTTCCCTCACGCCCCTCAAGCAATCCAATACCGAGGCCATCTCTCTCCTACAAGGCACTCGAGCGAGGCCTCTCTGAATCATGGCTTTGCACGCTCGTCCTACAGTTAAATTAAGGGTGGCATAAGCTTGCAACTCGGCCTTACCCTTGGATGATTTTATGTCTTGCTCGACTCCTCTTTCATGGTCCCTTTCCCTTCATACGTTGTAGTATTATCCCCCAGCCCGTCAAATGGCCTCCAACTCTGAGTCTGTTGCTCCTCCCATTCCCCCACCTTCGCTGAAACAGGAAATACTCTGTTTGCAAGTTTTTATCTCCATAGGAGTCAAATTTTGGAAATTAAGACATATTAGGCATTTATGGGCTTTGTCTTATGGACCCTATATATGTAATTTTGGACTTCATGCATAGGAAGCATGCCTGAATTTTGTAGATGTTTTCACAATGGTCATACCACTGCTTTATTAATATATACTCCACTTTCTTATAAAAAAAACAAAAGTTTCAAAGTATTCAAAATAGACTTTATTTAATGATATTATCATTTTTTAATGTTTTATATTTCATTTTATAATATTAACAAACAATAAAGTTTCAAAGTATTCAAAATATACTTTATTTAATGATATTGTTAGTCCCTGTCGTAGGCTTAGAGGGACTATAGTGATCAATAATTCGTTGACTACATATTAGTTTGTCCTTTGACCATAAATATTTGCATAATACCTATTGTTGGAGCTAGGGAATTAAAAGCGTATATTTTTATATAATAAAAAGTACCATATATGTACTGATCTGATTGGATAAGAGATTGGAGGTCTTATTGCTAGCTTTGTTATTCCCAATGTTTTATATGGCAACATATCCAAACTTTTTCTCATACACGGTCTTTTTGAATAATATATTTTTCCTATGTATTGCTTGAAGGTGGATTAATGCTAGCATTAGTTCGAATGTTTGTGTTAGAATTTTGTGCTAGCTTAATATATCCCTAAGTTTTTATTTGTACTAATCATATTGAAATGTTTTGATATCCAAGCTTTATAGTGATTGAGAATTCCAAAGTTTATAACATCCTTGCTGCATTTATTTGTATTGAAATGCATTGACACTTATATCGAGATGCCTCAATAGGCCTGGCAACTTAAATGTTTACATGATGCGGGGTCCTCCAACAGGCCTGACAGCTTAAATGTTTCCATACCACGAGGTCCTTAGACAGCCTGACAACCTTAAATGTTTATCTAAATACGCTTCTCAGAGTACATTTTTCCTCGAAATTTTCCATACAATGTTACAGTGAATTTGCACAGTGTTGTTGTCCACCGCCAATTGAATAGCCATTGTATGTTTCATCCTTCTTCTACCTTTGCAATGCAATTTTGTCATCGTTGAAGCTACATACATTGTTTATTGGTTCAGTGAGTGCTTCTTCTTCGTTGGTTCGTCGATTGCTGCATGTTGTTGTTTCGTTCTTGATTCGACCTGAGCTTCTGCATTTCGTCGTTTCAGAGTAAGTTTCCATGCCATAGTTTCATTTTCTATTCCTTGTTTGTTGTTCAATGTTTGCAGTTTGCAAGTAAGAATGTTTTCTTATTTGCAATGGCATGGTCGTCGTATGTTTTAGGTTCCTTCTGTGCTTCGGCTGTAGTTTCTTAATCGTTGGAGATACATATGTTGTTTACTGGCTCAGTGGTTCTTGTTGGTTTGTTGGTTCGTGGGTTGTTGGTTCTATTTGTTTGGCTCAAGTTTACACTTTAGGGTTTACGCTTTAGGGCCCTGGGGGTGCAGTTCGGTATGTTCGTGCTTTCTCGTTGGTTTGGTGCTTGTTGTTTTATTTTGTTTGATTCAGCCTTGCAGGGTTGGGGTCCAACATCGGTGGTTGGAGCTTTTTTTTTTTTTTAGATTGTTATTGTTTTTTGGGGTGCTTTACAGTGTTCAGCCCCTGCACCCACAAGTGGACATGCAGTTGTGTTATTTTCCCTTTCTATCGAGGTCAATATCTGTTCTTCTGTGAGATTTTGCTGGTGCTTCAAAGCTGGCATGAAAGAAAATAGTTGCATGCAAAATTGTTCAAGGATTACAGATGAAATTGCAATATCCGTTGTTTTTTTGTTAGAATAAAACATATGCAGGGTACATTTATAAATCATGTATGGTCAGATGTGCCCATATGACATTACCCATTCTTTCTCCTCTACACAGACTAGTGTGTGCACGATACAATTTGTGTTGTACTTGAGCTATGATATGTACAACAAAGATTTTGCAAGATTATATTTCGATGTCTGGAAGCATGTCTGGGTAGTTTTCCACGGAAAACCAAAAACTTGTATTGTGGGCATAACAGTCTATGTAGAGGATAAAGAACATATATTTCCATCAATGGAATCATATCTGGATAATTTTCCATGGAAAACCAAAAATCATTTAGCTACGGCCATGCAATTTCATAATATTTTGGGCAGGGCAAAAAAAATTACACGTTTACAGCTATGGATGGAGAAGCGCAAAGCTTCATGTTTCTGCCTATCTTCTAGACTGTTCGTTGAGTCTCTTTTACTATATGTACATATTGGTTGTTCTCCGGTGCATACCAGCTTCCATTCATGTTCGTTGTATTTTGTGCATTCCCACATTCAAACAAACAAAATAGCTAGAGAAAACGACAGAGTCTTGACTGCATCGGTTGAAGAGGATATAGAAAGGTGAATGCGTGTACTGTTATTTCATATTGCGTTGTTTTGTATTTCATTTATTGTCTGTATATGTGTTCACTTAGTTTATTATATGTACATGTTGTGTGCCTTCCTACATGGTAACTCATGTTCATTACATGCCTTCCTGCATACTAACATGCTTCATGTTTGTTGTGTTTTCGTTGCATTGCTACATTTAAACAAACAGAGTGGCTGGAGATGACGATGGGCTCTTTCGTGGGTAAATAACCCTATTTCTCTTTCTTTTACATGTCTATCTTCATTATAAGTTATCTTCAATACATGTCTTTCTTCATACTAACCTACTTCATGTTCGTTGTGTTTTCGCTGCATTGTTGCATTTAAACAAACTGAATGGATGGAGAGGACAATGGACTCTTTGGCGGGTAAATAGACCTGTTTCTCTTTCTTTTAGATGTCTATCTTCATACTAACTTGAATTCATGTCCATTGCATATTTGACGTTGTTGCCTTGGAAAAAACAGGTTGCTTGGACAGTAAGATGAATTGTTTTGTGCAACAGCAGAGGGTTTTGTGGTACAATCTTCTAAAAGGTATACCAATTGTGCTGGTAAATTAAATACACAAACTGGGTGGGGGAATATAATATTAGACTTGAAAATTATGGCTTGGAAGAAATGGGCCTTTATGCCCTCCCTATTTCTACTTTTTCCATTTTCTATTATCCCTTTTGTTTTCTAATTCACCTTCTTAGTGTTCTTTCCGAAAATGCCTTGGTGCGCTAGTTGGTGGACTAACGGTTTCACATCTATGGTCATGCTTCTACCTTATTCCATAGTTACCCACTTTGTCGATTGCGGGTGCCGGGTTGGCAGGTTCAAAATTTCTCCCCTAGCTTCCGGGGGTCCACAATATACAGATTGGTCGTGGTGCCCCGCCCTCATGCCCTATTTACTGTTAAACATTTTTCTAGTTAAAAAAATCATATGCATACAATTTTATGGTTATTTAGTCGTTCTGATGGACAATATACAATGCATATGCTTATTTAGTCCTGATCTTCATCTGCACTTTCTTGCATCAGAAAAAGTTGGACTAGTGACATGGGCATGAGCAATCAGTCATCCCAGACATCAGCAGACCGACAAGGCCAAAGGTAAAGATGCATACTCTCTGCTCTTACTATGTTTACCAAACAAATATCCTCGGCTATATATTCATCTATGGCATGGTGAATATGTTGAT
>JZKD02S0664681.1:70129-82666 GCA_000966675.3 Picea glauca | reverse complement strand
AAAGACAAATACCAAAAAAAAAAAAAAATGCAGAGTGCCATCCACTTTAGTTTTCCTTTTCAAAAAATGTCACCATGTCTAGAGTTGTAACATCCAAAGTATTATCAATAGAGGCCTTGAACAGTTGCCAAATTGGACAAGTGTTCGTTGGGGACATAATGGTCGTCTATAGCACCTACTTGGACAAGGAAAACAAAAGTAGATCCATTATGCATACTGACATGACAGACAAGGAGGCCATGATGATAGTGACACTGACTATTCCTCCACAACTTGTCCAGAAACATGCAAAAAAGATATTGTTGGGTAATGGGATATCCATTACAAATTTTAATATATTTCCCAAAACAACGTATGGCCATGGTGATTGTGATTGAATTATTTCGCTCAACAAAACAAGTATTGTGGAAAAAAAATTGTTGTTTGTTTAGAATATCATTTCGTCTCGGACTTGACTATCAGCTAGCTTGCACAGAGAACTGATATTTACCCAATCAGAACGATTGGCGCAGTTGTCACACTGACGAGAAAACTTGGCTTACAACACATTCTCCATATAAAGGATGGAGAGTCAGACAGCGACAAGGCAATGATACCGCTTTTCATATTTAGTTTTGTCCTTTATTTTCACATGTGCATGTATCTCGGGTAAGTTACTCAAATATTGCATTGTTCCATGTTGCAGCTGCAATTGTTCGATACTTATTCAAATTTGTTTTCGTCAATGGAGAAACAATTGCATAAAGGTCAAATTCCACTTATGCTCTTCAAAAATATAACAAAGAAAAGGGATGTTAGAGAAAGGATCTTTCAAACAACCCAGTAAACATTTGTAACAGAGTTGTGAGCAGATATAGTATAGGATCTGAAGAAAATAGCTAGCTCTACAACTGTTGTGCGTATACATCCACAAAATCATCCTCAATTTTCTTATAGAAATAACCTTGAACAAATTTCTGCGGCCTATTTTATTTTATTTTTATTTTTTTAAGGGGAAGGGGGGGTGCAGTTGTGTATTATATTGTTCAATGTATTTATTCCTATGCTCATGTTCCCAGGTTGAAGGTGTTTTAGTTGCAGCCAATGTGTACTCAACCTTGTATGTGCAAAATGCAACTCTCCTGCTTCTGCCTCCACTTTGATAAGTGATGATATGATTGATTGTTTGCAATGCAGTGAAAAATGTCCATATATATATATGGAAATTGCGTCAATGCTATCATTTGAACTGTGGGAAACAAAACCGTGCCTTGTACAGTTAGGCAACCTCGGTTAGAAAATGTGCTTCCTAAATTGGTAGAGTTGTCATATGAAATGTATCTACAAAAAAAGGCAAGCAATGTCTACATATTGCGGGACCTTCAGATACACAACAAATTCACCTTAAATGAGGACAATGCAATTTTGCATATCAGCTGAAGAAGGGAAAAAAAAATATCAAACTTTGTCAGGAAACGAAAATACCTCATGTGTCTTTGTAATATTTCTTCAACATCCAGATGAATGTTCATCGAACTCAGCTAGTTGGGATTGCACGCGCATAAGATTGTTCGGTCCAAAAAATGGGAAGCATGGCAGCAAACCCCATATATCACATGGCCTCAGTTATTTTCTATTGGGAACATATACCAGATGCAAGAGAAAATGCGGCGACATCTTTTCTTTGTATATCAAATTGTTTGGTGCAAAGGTGGATGCATCCTACTCTATGGAACCTTGTGGGAACTTGCTTGCGTCATGTTTGAAGTTTATTTGGTTCTTGGTTGTGTGCTTTGTCTGTCAATTTGTATATTGCGGAACTCTGACTGTTGTTTGGAGGACACAGAACAATAGAATTTAATTTTTTAGCCAGCTAGCCCGCAAATGTTCCTGATAATTTTTATGGCGTTGTGACGCAAATGTACTATGTGGCTTGTTTTAGCAGTTTTCCTTGATCGATGAACTTGGTAAAATTAATCTCCTAGAATAATATGAAATCAACGAATATGTATTGTGCGAAGTGAAATTGTGCTATCATATCAACAAGAGGCCCTTAAAATTCAAATTGGTCATTGTTTTAACATTTTTTCTTAATCGATGAACTTGGTAAAATTGATCTCCTGGAATAATTTGAAATCAACAAATATATACTATGTGAAGTGCAATTGTGCTATCATATCATCAAGAGGCCCTTAAAATTCAAATTTGTCCTTGTTATGCTTGCGGTGATAGAATTTTAAAAAACTTTCTTTTGTTTCCTTCCTTTTTTTTAAAATAAGTGATTTAACATCCTTTGATAATTTTATGTAATTCAATTGTACAATATCAATATTTAATATTAATAATTTAGTATTTGAAAATAATGTTTTTAGATAATGTTCGATAGGATGACCATCTGTAAACAATCACAATCTTGAGCCCGCTAGTCTTGGAGTCCTTCTGTCAATTTGTATGTCGTGGAACTTCGAGTGTTGTTTGGAGGACATGGGACAATATAAGTGCAATGTTGAGCCAGAGAGCCCGCAAGTCCGCCAATCAATTTGTATATCGCAGAAGTTTGGGTGTTATTTGTAGGACACAAAACAATAGAGGCTCAATTTTGAGCCTGCCAGGCCGAGAACCCGCGATCCAAAAAGTGGCTAAGTATGGAATCAAAGATCTGTGCATGCTCTATAAAATCTCATGTCCATAGTTTATAAAAGTACATATTTACTATGTATTGCTCGTTTGTCGAAAAATTTCTAGGTGCGGAAGTGGGCATATGCACGTGTTCAGATTTCCACTTACTTTTATATCACTAGCCCGACCAAATTGTACAAACTTTCTTGTCTAATTCAATTCTACAATATCAATATTTAATATTAATAATTTAGTGTTGAAAATAATGTTTTTAGATCATGTTAGATAGTTGATAGGGATTACCATCCGTAAACAATGGAAATCTTGAACCCTCCAGCCCTGGAGTCCATCTGTAAATTTGTATATCGTAGAACTTCGAGTGTTGTTTGGAGGACACGGAACAATAGAAGTACAATGTTGATCTAGCCAGCCCGCAGGTCTGCTTGTCAATTTGTATATCATGGAATTGTGGGTGCTATTTGTAGGGAGCATAACAATAGAAGCCCAATTTTCAGCCCCCCAGCCCGAGAACCCACGATCCAAAAAGTGGCCAAGTATGGAATGCAGGATCCATACATGATCTATAAAAAATTCATGTCCATACTTTATAAGAGTACATACTTAGTATGTATTACTCATTTTTCGAAAAACTTGTAGGTACGGAAGTTGGCGGATTCACGACTTCAGATTTCACTTACTTTTCAATCACCAGCCTGATTGACTGATTCCTCGTTTTATATTGTAATAAATGAATATAAACTAGCCCAAGTCCAATTGTGTTATCACATCAACGAGAGGGCCTTAAAAATCAAATAGCTCGCAAGTCCTCTTGTCAATTTGTATATTGCGGAAATGTGGGTGCTATTTGTAGGGAACGAAACAATAGAGGCCCAATTTTGAACCTGCCAGGCCGAGACCCCGCGATCCAAATAGTGGCTAAGTATGGAATGAGGGATCCCTACATGCTCTATAAAATCTCATGTCCATAGTTTTTAGAAGTACATCTTTAGTATGTATTACTCATTTCCTCGAAATGTTGTTTAGAAGACACGAAACAATAGAATTGCAATGTTCAGCGAGCTAGATCGCAAGTTCTCCTATCAATTTGTATATCGCAGGACTCTGGGTGCTATTTGTAGGATACGAACCAATAGAGGCCTAGTTTTGAGCCTGCCAGACCGAGAACCTGCGATCGAAAAAGTGGCCAAGTATGGAATGTGGGATCCGTGCAAGATCTATAAAAACCTCATGTCCATACCTTATAAGAGTACATATTTAGTATGTATTACTCATTTTTCGCAAAACTTCTAGCTGCGGAAGTTGGGGGATTCACGACTTCAGATTTCAATTACTTTTATATCACCAGCCTGACTAATCGCTTCTCCGTTTGATATTGTAAGAAATGAATATAAACTGACCCAAGTTCAATTGTTTAAATACATCGACACGTGGCCCTTAAAATTCAAATAGTTCACAAGTTCGCTTGTCAATTTGTATATCACGGAACTCTAGGTGCTATTTGTAGGGCATGGAACAACAAAGGCCCAATTTTGAGCCTGCCAGCCCGAGAACCCGTGATCTAAAAAGTGGCTAAGTATGGAAATAGGGCTGTGTACATGCTCTATAAAATCTCATGCCCATACTTTATAAAAGTACATATTTGGTATGTATAACTCGTTTCTTGTGAAATTTTCTAGGTGCGGAACTTGACGGATACACGTGTTCAGATTTCCACCCATTTTTATATCAACAGCCCGATCGACCTCTTGCTTGTTTCATATTATACAAAATTTTTGGAACGCAAGTTTTCGAATACATGGGTTTTTCTTTGAAATAAGATATTTCACATCCTTTTATAATTTTATGTAATTAAATTGTACAATATGAATATTTAATATTGATACTTTAGTATTGAAAATAATATTTTTAGGTAGTGTTAGATAGTTGATAGGGATCACCATCCGTAAAAAATTGCAAGGTTGAGCCCGCCAGCCCTGGAGTCCATCTATGACTTTGTATATGGCGAAACTCCGAGTGTTGTTTGAACAACACAGAACAATAGAAATGCAATTTTGAGCAAGCCAGGCGGCAAGTCTGCCTGTCAATTTGTATATCGTGGAACTCTTGGGTGCTATTTGTAGGTCATGAAACAATAGAGGCCCAATTTTGAGCCCGCCAGCCTGAGAACCCGTGATCCAAAGATTGGCTTAAGTATGGAATGTGGTAACAGTACATGCCCTATAAAATCTCATGTTCGTACTTTCTAAAAATAGATTTTATGTATTACTCGTTTTTTTTGGAAAATTTATTGGTAAGGAAGTTAGCGGATTCACGTATTCAGATTTCACTTACTTTTATATCACCAGCCCGACTGACCGACGGCTTCCCCGTTTCATATTGTACAAACCTCCTTGTCTAATTAAATTGTACAATATCAATATTTAATATTAATAATTTAGTATTCAAAATAATGTTTTTAGATAATGTTAAATACTTAATAGGGATTAGCATCTGTAAACAATTGCACTCTCGAGGCTGCCAGCCCTGGATTCCATCTGTCAATTTGTATATCGCAGAACTTTGAGTACTGTTTGTATGACACGAAACAAAAGGAGTGCAATATTTACCGAAATAGCCCGCAGATCTGCTGGCCAATTTGTATATCGTGGAATTATGGATGCTATTTGTAGGCCACAGAACAATGGATGCCCAATTTAGAACCCACCAGTTCTAGAACCCGTGATCCAAAAAGTGGCTAAGTATGGAATGCGGGATCCGTACATGCTCTATAACATCTCATGTTCATACTTTATAGTACATATTTAGTGTGTATTACTCGTTTTTCAGAAAATTTCTAGTTTCTCTTTTCTCTCTACTTTCCCTTTTTGAATCACGGGTTCCTGCATAGGTGGGTTTAACATTGTGTTTCCATTGTTATGTCGCACGCAACTAGCACTCGGACTTCCACAATTTACAAATTAGCAAACAAACCCCCCTTAATCTCATATGCTTTCTCTTTCTGTTTACTTGGTCCTTTTTCCCAATGTCTCGTGCTTTTATATACAGAACTCGAAGTTCAACAATATACAAATTGCCCTCTTGCCATTGCGCTTCCGTTATTCCCCTACGAACAAACAAAAACCGAAATTTCACGACATACACATTGATGACCGATATATGTCACTGAGATGCAATATGACCATCGGCCCTTCATGTATCCTGGGTATATCTTCTGCCCTTTTTCTTTTGTAACCCGCCCGACCTCTTTCCATACTTAGGTATTTCTTGGAATCAGTTTCGTGAGTTGGCGGGTGCATGAAATGTAAAATGCTTCGTCGAAATTCGCCATCACCGCTACCTTCGTACTTGTTTCCATATATCAAATAATTAATCTTTAATGCTAGTATTTCATCCTGCATGAACCGTTAAGATTGTCATTAATGTCCGAAAATCTGGAGAAGATTTGTCATTACTATGAATTAAACTAAGATTTGCGCAGAAGTATGTTATCCTTTCCAAGTATTCATTTAAAACATGATAACATATGTTTTTGTGCGCCGATAGGTTGACGCCTTTAAGAAATTTCTAATTCTTAATCTCTCTTCATCGTCACCGCGACCTTCACACTTTTTTCTAATTATGCAATTAGTGAGTTGTAATGGTGACAACTCATTCAACACGAACCCTGGAGATTGTCATTGATCAACGAAAGGATCAAGGAGATATTCCATTGATACACATTAAACCATAATTTGCGGAGGGTTATATTATCCCTCCCTGATTTTTATTTCAGACATTGTCTCGAGAAAATGAAAATTGTCGTTAACTTGTGGTAGTAGTTATGTCCAAATACAATAAACACATTCGAGCATAATGGCCAGAGGTTCCACTATTCCAAGGCATATTCTTATTGTTCATCTCCCTCCACCCAGAAGAAAAAATGGAGATGGTCCCTTGGTACACTGAGAGATATATTTCAAGCCAAAGAATTTCAAGGCAACCCTGCCTGCTCAGAGAACCTTCCCAATTGCATTCATGGCTGGCGCAGAGGTTGATGTCATGGATTCCGAGACGAAAGAAGATGATCTGATGGTCAATGATACGACAATGGATGATGGAAATGCAAAGACTCTTTCCATTCCTGTGCCCAAATTGAAATCAACCATAACAGGCGAAACTTCCTGGCTCAGTGATGGCGGTCCTAACAACACCAAAAGGAGTTTCAGAAAAGAAAATGACGTTGAATGCAATAGCCGCTTTGCAGCATGAAAGTAGGAATTCCATAGTTCCAAATTAGTCTGTTCTGGGAAAAAGAGTTTCACTATAAATAAATGATATGTTGATGCTCCCAGAGATATATTTCAAGCCAAAAAAGTATTCACTTGCGGGACTACCGTCCTGTTCTCTAGATATACAATTAACATCTTCGGGAATCAGGTCCAGAACTCTCATTGTTGCAAGACATTTTTCTACTAGTCATCTCCTTCCACCCATAATGGACTAATTTGGGCCTCTAAAATTGCACGTGCAACCTGTGTTCCTGAATTTGTTTCAACTATGCAGAGGCAGTTTTAGTTAAGGGCTATTCCATTTTCCCTACAACATTTTTCATCTTCTTCATCATGGGAAGCTTCTAAAAACTATCAATTTCACCACAAGATGATTCATCAAGGAGAAAACTGCAAGGATCCTGCATACGGCAGATCCCATGTCAGTGTTTGTGGCAGATACGTTCAATGTTTTGGCCTGAAGAACTGGGTCCAATTTCTAAGGATAGATGTATAATACTCAGTGTTTTTCTTATTTTTTTAAATGGATTTGCTATTAAAAAAAATTTCCTTGGAGTCTTTGTTGTTGCTTCTTTTTTGGATTTAACACCTGTTCTCATTGGCATGGTTCGGTGCTCTCGTAGTTCTTGGATATTGTGTTTACTTAGGTTATTTTTTTTAAGATGGAACATGTAACAATTATATGACAATGTGTCAATCCACCAGGCTTTTATGCAAACAAAAAATGGATTACACACAGTTTCAAACCAACATTCAATTCTATTCGTAATGCAGATAGAACATAGCAATACCAATGTACAATCTTGCAGCAAAATTGTCATTCTTGTTTCTAGACATGCAGTTATTAAGTTTTAATGCTAACAAACCATAATGGAAGAAGTTTAATACTTAATTTAATATGTTATAGTCATAGAAGAATGTATCAAGAACACAGTTACACCCACATGTTCCAATACAATCTAATCTTCAACAAAACATTTGTTGGCAATTAGTAGAAAATGAAGTTTAATAGTTAAGTTAATATGTTACCGTCATGGAAGAATGTATCAAGAACATACTTACACACACAGGTTGCAATAAAATCTAATCTTCAACAATGCATTTGCTGACAATTAGTAGAAAATGATGGTTTTGCAACAATGGGGCTTCTTTGAAACCAATTCGCGCTTACGAAAACTGCCCTCCGCCTTTCCATTTTCCCACTCTTTTATTCTCTGTAGTTTCTCTTCCTGGTTACTTAATTGTTTTTTTCTGAAAATGCCTTGCTGCAGGGCTTGGTGGATTCACGTGTTTCCAACGATCACTTCCCCTTTATTTAAATTGGCCCTCTATTGTTCTGTGTCCTACAAGTAGCACCCAAAGTTTCGCCATATACAAATTGACAGGCAGACTTGCGCACTGGCTGGATCAACATTGCACTTCTACTTTTCCGTGACCTCCAAACAACATTCGGACCTCCGTGATATAAAAATTGACACACAGGCTCCAGGGCTGGCGGGCTCAAGATTGCCTTTGTTTACGGATGGAAAAGTGCTAAAACGATCTATACCACATTTGCGCCACAAATGTTATATTAAAGGGAAAAACATTTCCTCTATAGTTATTTGCCCTACAAACAACACCCATAGTTCCACCCTATACAAATTGACAGCCACACTTGCGGGCTGGTTGGCTAATAAAATGCCTCGAAGTTCCGCGATAGAAAAATTGACAGACGAAGACACTTCTCCGACTGCGATTTCCTGGTAGGCGAGCTCTAGATTTTAATTTTGTTGTTCCATGGCCTGCGAATAGTACCATCACTTCCGCGATATACAAATTTACAACTAGACTCATATCATACCCTCTTTTGTATTACGCTCCACCTATCATGCCCTCTTTCGTGGTATACATTTTGCACTGAAAACTTTCAAGAAATACAATTTAACCATCGGGTCCTCACATCTTTTGTGGAACTATTGTCACCCCATTTTGAAGCCAGTCTGTCTGCTTTCCATTCTTCGCCATTTCTTCGAATTTCTTTGGCGGATCATCGGTTTGGCGAGTTGAAGAAATATTCATTTCCTAGTCATTGTTTCCTGTGCTTGCGCCCCTTTGCAATTAGCAATTAGCAATTATATATAAGATCTTAATTCTAGGCATGCAATTAGCAAGCGCTAATTTCAAACATCATGGAATGTCATTTGTGCATCGTCGGGTTGGTCCCTTCACGAAAAATTCAATCCTCGCTTTCGAGAATGAGTCCTCTCAACCATTTCCCTATTCCATACTTATCCACTTTGTCGGGATTCCACAAATATACAAACCGACCGTTGAACTGGCCCATCATGATCTCTTCTGTTTTACACGTTTTGAAGTAAAAAATTCTGATACATAAAATTTGACTGTGGAACATGCGCCTCTCTTGAGTATCCTCGTAACCCTTTTTTTAATCTTGTCCGATCGTTTTTCAGACCTTGCCATTCTTTCCTTGCTCTCCCCCGTCTCCATCACCTTCACACTTGTCTATAATAAAAGAAAAAAAAAATAGTTTTTTTTTATATATATACATATCTTGTTTCTAAATATCCAATTACTGACATTTAATTGTAACAGCTCATCACGCAGGAACCATATAGATTGTCATTGATGGGCAAAAGGATCGAGGAGATCTCATGTTAATGCACATTAAACCAAGATTTGTGGGGGGTTATATTATCCCTTCTGAGTGTTGATTTCAAAATCATGAAATGTCGTTCGCATGTCATGGCCTTGGCACGTTCATGAAACCTCCAATCCTTAATTACTCTTCGTCGTACCTGCCACCTTCGTATTTCTAAATATGCAATAAGTAAGCTTTACTTCTAACATTTCATCATGCACCACCCATACAGATTGTCATTAATCAGTGAAAGGCTCGAGGAGCTTTCCCATTCATAAGAATTTAACCAAGATTCAGTGGAGAGTTACATTATCGACTCTAACTGTTCATTTCAACCATCATCTGGAGCAAACCAACGTTCTCATAAACCTATGGCATCAACTCGACATCAGTTCTGTGGATATGCATTGAACATCTTCGGGCGTGAGGACCAGAACTTGCAGTGGTCTAGGGAATATTCTTATTACTCAACCTCTTTCGCAGAGAACCAAGTAATTTGGACCTTTGGAATTGCTCGTGCAGGCTGTGTCCCTGATGTTTTTGACTATAAGGACCTAGTCTCTTGGTGTGCCGATAAATTTATTCCAGACAAAATAATTATTCCACTATGGGATCACTCTTCTATTTGTTTGTCATATTAGGTCTTCCGCTAGATGCTAAGATTGTCGGAGCCAACATTGACATTCAGAGGAGAAGATTGCAAACAGTTCCTAGAAAAGCATAATAACGGGTTCAACCTCTTTCCCCATTTATTGGAAAACCCGCTTCTAGTTCCTAAAGATATTACAAGCTTGCAGGTTAGTTCATTTAAAATCCATTTTGCGAAATTGTCTGGCTGTTTATAAGAATAACGGGACAGGAGTCCACAACAACTGTTTCCTGAATGGATCTTTATATTTTGTATTTCACAGTCAATGAACAAGCCATTTTTTATTGGGGCAAGTTAATTTCCCATGAAATCTGTTCCCAATTGTCAAGCTTCAAAAGGGAAAAGAAATTTTATATGTCGTCCTATTTAGTTTTTGCGATAGCGCATTCCTGTCGGTTTCCACAACTGTCTCTCTCCAAGAATGTCAACTGCGAATCCACCCAGTAACGTTTTGGTACCAGGCCTTGTGGAAGCATAAGGCTTCCCACTGTTTCTATGAAGTTTTTAATGGCTTCGTGTCTGTTTTCAAAGTTTTGTTGTTAGGAGAAGATGTTCCCCGCATATCTGAACAAGCAACCAGTTTTTTGGACAGGAAGGGGACATTCGAACATTTGGATAATTACACTGTCATAAGAATTTTTGGCTCCATGGAAAAACCTGCTCTCCTTCCATATCACATTATTGACAGGATGTTTGTTGCAGAAGTAGCATGACAATACAATTACTGGTTGCATCTGTTGCAAAATAAGAAGAAAAAATAGTTCATTCCTTTTCCTTGGAAAGTAGGGGAGTTCGTGTTGAAAAACATCAACAAAATTGACGAATTCGCAGTGCATTCCAGCATCTCCAACCCGAGATATGCTGAAATCATAAGAGATTTCGACCCCTATAATATTTTTCGACAACATTTACAAACACTTGGTGTCGACGATTTTTTTTTTTTTAAACACCTGCCCGAAAACAGAGACAGTGGCGACAACGCTCCTGCCTCTGATGCCGACAACGTGGATGCAGTACAAAGCTGCACTAAATTGTACACGCAACAGGGGAAAGGCCCCGGTGACAAGAGTGTTGAATTGACAAATAACACTCCAAAAAGTACAACATCCCAGAGCATCGCTCCAATGGCCCACCACAGCAACAAAGAAACTCAGAGTTCTTTAAACAAAGGAGGAGATAACGACCCTCATCCTTCTAAAATTGATAGTTCTCACAAGCTTCCAGTAGAGAAGAAGAGAAAAAAAATGTGGGGCAGGCGGAAGAGTCGAAAATTTAGAGTGAGAACATGGAACTTGACACTTATCTGGATAACATGCTTTGCTTCCTTGATCAGCTCGGAGATGCCATCCAACATAGCTATCCAATGGACATATCCATTACCGAAAATTTTGATGAATATGAATCCTTCGTGTTCCAGAGCGTTGTTTTTGATAGCCAGTCCAAAAAATTGATAATTGAGAAAAAAAAAATGTTAAAAATAAGAAAGGAAAATCTTGTTCAGAGGTTTCCCTTGCCAACATGCAGCCGTCCCAAATATGTCAACTTCACACCACGAGCGGAGAAGCACTTCATGATTCCATTGGAGGCATCGAGACTGAGAATGTCAGACTGAAGGACCGGGTCAAGGAATTGGAAGAGGCTTTCATTCCTATGCCATTGCTTGTCAATCCTTTGGCAATAGCCATGCCTACCACCCCTGCAGCCAACATAAAAGCATCCTCCACCCTACTCGCATCCTGTAGAGGATATGTGGAGAATAATATCAAGAAAAGAATGGAACTGGTTACCGAGGCGTAGAAAACATCACAAACCATCACTTCCCTTGGAACTAGAGCACATAGTTTGCTTGAACATTTGCAAGCGTAGTTAAAAGATGAAGAAAAATTCTTTTTTTTTAAATGGTCCTTCCTTTTGGCACCATTGTCAACAATATGACAAAAACAAAAAGAAGAGAACACGACCTTCCATCCAAAAACCGGATCGATCAATTGAATGCATGTTGGAAAGAGAAAGTGAATAACCTACATCTCATTGTTCAGTCATGTGAATAAGCCATATCGAAGAAAGATAAATTATTCACAAGGCTGTCAAGAATAGACTTAGCTGGAAAAACCAACGAATTCCAAGACACCGACTTAATCGCAAACTCCTTGCCCTTAACTAGGCAAGAGTTCGATAAAAAGGTTGCTATGTTTAAGGCCTTGTCTCTGGAAAAGTTTTACAGCATCCTTCACTTTGATCAAGCTCATGTTGTTAGGATATTTAGACACTTAGGAGTTAGTTAAGATCTACTTGGTCTAATATGTCGTTAGGTAAAAGTGTGTTTCTTTAGTATGCATTAGTATGCATTTGTAGTTAGG
>JZKD02S0664681.1:39875-56562 GCA_000966675.3 Picea glauca | reverse complement strand
CAAAATTTCCAATAGTATGTAACAAACTTTTATTTTTTGACATACTTCAAATAAAATTGTTTTCTTATCTCCTTTTAAATTTATGTCTTCATACATTTTTATCTTTCACCAGTCTGTATGACAAATCATATACATTTCAAAATTTCCAGTAGTATGTAACAAACTTTTATTTTTTACATATTTCAAATAAAATTGTTTTCGTATCTCCTTTTAAATTTATGTCTTCATACATTTTTATCTTTCATCAGTCCATATGGCAAATGCATTTAAATTTCCAATTTTTTTCTTCCACTGTCGACAAATTTGTAGTGTGTTATATACTTTCAAAAAATAAATGGTGCTCTACATGCCAAGTGTCATTTACTTTTGCCATATGTTCCGTGATATAGATGTTGCACACAACATTTGCGTCATTTACAATTCGACCCCATTTTCCACAATTTACTTTCTAACCTCATTGGCAGGGACTACGCTGCCACGCAGCCTTGTTATTTCTTGATGTTTATAGATAGGAAATATTGAAACTAACCCATATTTGAAAAAATAAAAAGTTTTGAAAAAAATTATATTTAAAAAATGTATAGTTAAATGATTAGACATTGTCTCAATTATTGAATTGATTTATACTTTGAATTGTTATTAATAGTAAATTTTAGGAGTGGAATTATTTTCTACATGTTAAGTGTGACTTTCTTGCATTTAATTTTTAGTTTTTTTTTTTTTTTTTCAACTTTAGTGGATAATATTGTTGATATTTGTACGTTAGTTGTTTTTTAATTTCAATTTTAGTGGATGATATTGTTGATATTTGTACATAGTACAAATTGAAATGGTCAAAAGTTAAAATAGATTTTTTTTTTAAATATGTGATGATAAGTTGAGGTTTAATGGACTTTTTTTTTAAATAGTAATAGGAAAATTTAATAACTAATAGATAAACTCCTCATTATTATATCATTTCAAAAATTGAGATAGGATTTTTTTAATGTGTGGTGATAAGTTGAGGTTAAATGGACTTTTTTTTTTTTTTATATATATTAGGAAAATTTGGTAACTAATAGATAGACTCATCATTATCATACCTCCTCGTGTTGGTGTTGGTATATAGCAATTTGAGTGCATTTTAATCTACCAAATATTTGTAAGGTTTTCTGAAAGTAAGACATTGCTTGATAAGTTTCATAGTCAAGCTGTTGTGATAAGTTTTAAGAAAAATAAAATCACACTAATAAATTTATATAGATAAAAATAATAAATTTAATAAATTTATATAGATAAAAATAATGTATTAAATATATAATATTATAAATGAATTTAAATTTAAATAAATAAGTATTTATTATTATTTAATATTGTTTATTATAATGAGTGTATTTATATTTTATTTTAATATTATGTTATGTTTTATTTTTAAAAATAAATTTTTTAAAGTGACAAAATCAATCATAACTTATTTGTCATTTGGAAATTAGGATAGTTATCATTGATTGTTACTAGAATGGAGACTCACACATCATTGTTATTAAAGAAAACTATGACCACGGAGATTGTGGATTTACGATTTTTTGAAGCTCGTTTTGGTTGAATTCCAAAAAAGTTGTCTATTGTTCGTTTAGTGCTTTGGAATTTCTGCCAAATCCAGTAGATTTATTGTTTCCATCTATTATGTTAGTCATCATTTATTTTCTGGAAGGTTTGACGAGACGTTCCCTGAATGTGACGTCCACAGGTAAACATGATTCTGAATGTGCTTACATTTTATCAACAATTATTTGTTTGTCCACATTTACAGGTTGTTCAATCGATTATGCCATTTCTGATATGTCGATATATTTGGAATTAATGGAATAGATTTGAACGCATTGGATGAGAACTGCAAGCTTCCCGTGCGGGAAGAATTTCATTTTCTGATCCCAGTTAACTCAAAGGAGAATGATTCTTTGAGTCGTATAGACAGAGGCAGAAGGACGGTTGTAGGCGCCCGACCGTCATGTAACAACCAGTATGAAGCAACGCATAAGTAAGATACACGTAAATGTCGGTGCATCTGATTTGAACATTTTCACGACTTTTCACTCATTTTTGTTGAGCCCTTAACCACCTCTGAAAACCAACTGCGTAGTCTTCTAAGTTATTGTGGTGTGGCGGTCACTGGAGGGAGGGAGGGAGTTAATTTTGTTTTTCCTTTAATTTGGAGGGATTGCACACTTTGTTTTGTGAATTTTAATATCATCATTTAATCTATGAGAATATCAAATATAAGATCAATCAAATTGATAGTTTTTAAGTTAAGATTTACAATAAAAGATTTAGTGTGAAGATGAATTAGGATATCAAAATAGTGTAAAGAAAGAGTGTGAAGATGAATGAGCATATCAAAATAGTGTAAAGATAAGTTAAGACAATTAATTCCTTATGCTGTTAAACTTGGTGGGTCATTAAAATCAATGAATCAATTTTCGCTTTCAATCATTATCTAATAAATTTGATAAGCAAAAACAACGCTTCCAACAAATTAGCATGTTGCTATATATATATATATATATATATATATATCCCGATGACGCAGCATTACAGAGAGACACAAAGTTGACTGCACAGATACCGTCAACGTAGGTGGAGATTAATTATTATGATTAATTTAATTATTCATGTAAAGTGAGTGAAAGTGAAGAAAATCTTGTTTTATAGGGCATTAGAATCCCTAGCTCTGTCTGGGCTTGTTTTTGTTTTTCTGAAATCCGGCTGATCGGCTGCCCTTGCCCCTAGTTATTCATCTTCTTCTCCTCTTACCAGCCATCCAGATCTGATAAGTATTATTACTATCCAGAAGGGAAAGGAAGGGAAGAATGTCCCTGCAAGAGAAAGAGAAAGAAGAAGAGCAGCCCGTCCAAGTTGTYGTGGRGAAGCAGTTCTGCTCTGTGACGCCCACAGTGTTGACGGTGTGGAAGAAGTCCCTCCTCTTCAGTGGCGACGGCGGCTTCACCGTGTTTGATTCGAATGGGGACCTCGTTTTCAGGATGGACATTGTTAACGACACCCACAATCTCCTCCTCATGGACGCCCACGGGAAACCCCTCCTCACACTCCGGCGCAAGGTACGCCTCCTCTCCTCTATATGTGCCTTTTTTTTTTATGCATAATTTCAGACAATGATCACCTCGATGCTGCAGCTTCCCAGCCTTCACAACAGATGGGAAGGGTTTCTGGGCGATAAGCTGGAAGGCCAGAAACCCCTTTTCACTGTGAGAAGATCTTCCATACTGCCAACAAGTAGTAGTTCGGTGGAAGTATTCATGATGAGTTCCACTACTTATTTCTCATTGATGACGTCAACGGTATGCGCGGATTATCAAGTGGAGGGCTCTTTCTCTCAGCGCTGCTGCACCATTTACAGCGCTGCATCTCGCAGGATTGCGGCAGAGGTAGGTGGGCGCTCTCCAATTCTGGTTTTTCAATGGTGACCACAGTTCAGTTCCCTCATGAGCTTGGGTGTGCAGGTAAAACGAAAATGCGGAGCGCAAGGGACGATGCTAGGAAAAGATGTGTTCAGCCTGTGCGTCGAGCCTGGCTTCGACCGAGCTTTTATGATGGGTCTCATCGTCATTCTCGACCACATCACCCCTCACGATCATCTCCTCAATCTGCTTGCGGACGATAATTCAACCCCCTCGCCCTCTCTGCAGGGGAGAGCCTTCGATTTGTGTTTGGAAGATGCCAATTAAATTGCTTCATGTATCAAAGCACATCGACAGAATGTACTCTTTTTTTAATCTATATATTTGTATTTCTGGGCCATTTGTGAGCCAATTTCGTCTGTGCTTTGCTTTTTCACGCGCTGCAGTATCAAGTTTTATAAATGATTGGAAAAATATGCAAGATTGGATGGATATTATATTATATGTTATGCGAGCTGACAGAGTACGATGCCCTGTTTGTTGAACTTCCTGTATCTGTATCTATCTCTGTGAGAATGACACTCCAATAGCAGCAGCAATGTAGTGTACTTTTTAACTCAACATTACTGCATAATGGCACATCATTTAAATGAAATTTGCTTTATTTCCAGAATCCTGGCTGGGCGCTTTTCTGCAATAAATTGTTGATATAAAACTGGTCCTTTTAGGGATGAGAATGGAACACGGAACGTTTTGAGGAAGAAGGAAAAATCATTAACCCGGGTTAGGTTAAAAGAGGAGGAAAAATCATTAACCCTGTGCAATGTGCAGCAGTGCAGGGTGACAGTTATCAAGCACATTGCGTGCCCTTTTTGAGTCAGTGACTGCTGCCATCGTCATGGGGAGGTGGGACCATGTTGCCATTGTCATGGGGAGGTGGGACCCTGTTGCCATTATCATGGGGAGGTGGTGGTCTGTCCCACGTAAACGGTTGGCATGCCAGTAGATGTACACCTAACACAACATCGGATCTGATATGGTATCGGGTATCATTTATGCGTTGGTGGGTGACAGGTGTTCATTAAGCGCTAAGCGTAGTTTGTTGTTTCTATCATATCATTTGAATAATAATTAAATCCAATTAAAATGAAACTCGCGTTGAGAGGTCATTCCACATATAGATAAAGAAAGTACTCTTACCATTACAAAACTTCCCCTTTATTTAAAATTCATGGATTCCTTAAATCTATATACATTCCACTAAGAATTCATCAATTCTACCTTTGGAAAAGTGGGCACGTGAAATCAAAAGCTATGTTTTTTTAAGGTACAAAATTAGGTATGACAGTAAATGAGCCCAGCACCTCTCCACCGGTCAAAGTCAAGAATGAATAGAGGGGTTTTTCTGTTCATGGTACAAGGAGCGTGTAATAGCCAATTTCATCTTCACCTTGGCCATTTGCATATAGGGAAGAGTAAAAATTAGAGTGCCATCATGCTAAGTAAATTAATTGGAGTGTTATACATTCTTAAACAAGCATTTATTTTTTATTTTTCAAAGTATTAACTTTAATCGTTTTCTAGTATATATTGAACTTGACATTCCAAGAGAGGGAAGAAGTTGGCAAAACTTAAAGGTCAATTTCAAAGTTATTTTTAAAAATTTGCAAAACCCAAAAAGTGGCAATTTCATTTTCCCTATACAAAGGGCATTTAGCCATACCCAAGTATTTCACTTGTAGCACAAGTACTAAGTCACTTAGTACCAAAGACCATGTGAAACCAAGCTTTTTAGTGTCCGAGAAGATGTCTCTATAACCTTTAGCTTGTACAACCAAGTATTTTGTTTAGATTCCACTCTCTATATTTTATTTTATTTAGCCCTACATCAAAAAGAAGATTGGTGGCTAGTCATTGATATCCATCATATGGCCTATTCTTCTTGAACTCTAGTTCCATCCCTAATATAACCACCACCCTTGGGGCCCTTGAAGACCAAGTTTAAGGAAGAGATTATTCAAGACACTACTTTGAATCTTTTCAATGATTACCCTATCTGAACTCAATCTTAACGATTGACTAGTCCTTTCATTATTTGCATTGGGAGTCATACAAATCCCTAGCTATTTTAATCTCTTTTTTGAACAAGTATTTCACCGAGGATTGAGATGGTTATGCTAGTGGTTTTCATTAAAAAAGAACCAGTGACTGCAAATGACAATGGTCATGAAAGGTAAGGTCAAAAGACAAAGAATCACATTTCCAAACTAGCTTAAGCTTAATGAACTCCTAAGTTCTCCAAATTCACTTAGCATTGAGGTCCCTTTAAGTATTATTGAGCCCCCCTAACAAGCAAATCTTGAAGGTTTAAATTGTTCAAATTTTTCTGCCTAGCCAACCCCTACACTCCCCACCAACATAATGTACTTTCTAAATAAAATCTTCCATGTTTCTTGCCCAACTCAGATGACCCACTTGACAAATAGGGTTTGCACCAAGTGCAGGGAGCAATGATGCACACAAAAAAGGCTCCCACTAAATCTATGAAAGCCTTTCTCATTGTTTGTATTATCTTAAAGAAAGTCGTTTTAACAAATTTTCAAACCACTACTAAGCTCTCATCAAGGGCACCCAACACAATGAATAATAAACCTTGGAATAAAGAATTTGTATAGTTTGCAATTCTAACAAGGTAGAAGATGAAAATCATTTTCTACACAAAGGTTGATCTCATTTTCAAAATAATTGTAATACCATTGACATTTATAATGTGTTAACCAACAAAAACAAAAGTAAGCTCAATAATCTTATTTGCAAGCTATTTGATCTTAGAAACACCATAACAAAAGAAAAAAGTTAACTTTTCTTTGTCGAGGCATGATATACCAATGTTGGTCTCAATGGATGATAACATTATTGTCATCATCATGAGTGGCACCTAGGACTTTGGTGCAAATTTGAAATTTTGTTGATGCAAACATAAGAATTTTACCCATTTATTAATTATTTTTAGTTACCTTTTGAGTCATGACCTCCCAAAGCTCCTTGGTTGAGGCATGGAAAGCGAGTGGGATCCCCAAAAATTTAAATGGTTGTCCCAAAAATTTAAATGGTTGTCCTGGTTAAATCCATGCATAACCTTGCCTTGTAAGCTAATCAAGGATATCAATCTAGCTTACCCTAAAGCCTTATGTTTTAGTCATTTGTAATTTAGACTTAGTTGCACCACAAAAATTACAAAGATAGACTGTAATCCATTGTGTTATCTAAAGTTTCATTTTCTTTAACAAGGGTAAGGAAAGAATCATTAACAAAGTGGCCATTGAAAACTTGTATACCCTCATGTCTTGGAAAATAAATACCTTTGATGACATCGTAGGCCATTATATTGTAGATAAGGTATTCCAAAACTTCTTTAACCATCACATAAAGGAAAGGTGCCAATGCATAGGATTGTATATTAAATCCAAAGAGACCAATTTTTAAATATTTTCCTTGGTTCATAGACTAATAAGTTGCATCATTAAAAACAAATGATCTCCATAATGTTGATAAAAAAGGGTAAAAATCAATAGAACAAAAGGCCATCCCACTCTATCATATGCTTTCTCAAAATCAATTTTAATAAGCATGGCATCTAACCCTAGGAATTTGGCCTAATAATTTTTGGGTAGCCACAATGCCAATTATTTGGCTAAGATCTTGTATGAAACATTAAGTAGAGTGATTGGATGCCAGTTGATGATCATCTCACCATCTCGATGCTTCAAGATAAACCAACACTAATTTATTTACACTATATTTTGCAAACTTGAATTTTAGTTTTTAAAATCTTTTTTTTTTTTAATTTAAAATTTTTGGTTTCCTAGACTTCCTTAGTATTGGACCCATGTCACTACTGAAATTCCCCAACTTGAGAATTTTTGTTTGTATACCAAAAAATTATTTCCTATGTAATCTTTGTGTTGCCATAATTAAAGTGAACTAAAAAATAACTTTGCCATAGATGACATAGTCATTTTATAACTTTTTTGTTTCCAAGGAAAACCTAGCAGGAAAACCCAAGGGATGCTTCCCCACATTCTCTGATGGCATACCTAGTAAACCCATCAACATAGACTAGTGTACCTCAGCCAAGGGGACTCGATTCAAGCACCTACCAGTACAAAACTAGCCAAATGTTCAACAACAATGGTGACAATTAGTTAAGCCTAACCCCTCGAGCTAATCATTTTATAACTTATGCATTAATGATATTATAATGCCA
Organism: Picea glauca; assembly: GCA_000966675.3. Taxonomy (NCBI): domain Eukaryota; kingdom Viridiplantae; phylum Streptophyta; class Pinopsida; order Pinales; family Pinaceae; genus Picea; species Picea glauca. The sequence goes on along the minus strand of JZKD02S0664681.1, from coordinate 48,897 downwards.
TGTATTATTCATTTTTTATTAGTTATTTTATGGTATGTGTCTTCTCTAGTATAAACTTATTTTTATTATTAAATAAATCCTTATCTACTATATAGTCCATGCTTTAATCATCTTATACCTAGTCATTATAAACTTATTTTTATTATTAGTCCCTGCTAAAGCCCTGCAGGGACTATAGAGATGAGTCATACATTGACTCCCTATTAGTTCACCCTTTGACTTCAAATTTTCTCGCATTTATGAGGTCAAACATAGGGAATTCTTAATAATAATTTTATTGAAATTAAAATAAATCCAAAAACTTTATTTTTTTGTCTCCCTGTTGGATTTCAACTTCAATCTCTTATTGTGGGGGTGGCAACATGCATTAATCGAGTTATCCATGTTAGAATAAAAGAGATGTTCTCATTTTTCCAAAGACAATATAGCAATATTGTCACCACCCAACCATAGGCACAAAGGCCACCCCCGAGCACCTTAACCTTGATAGACAAAATAATTTTGGAAGCAGACCAATAGCCAACCAAGGTAGGGTACCTTTCTCCAAGGCTAGCGCACCAAGCAAGAATAACCAAAGAACAAGCAGAAAATCCAAACCATAACCAAGAGAAAGTCCAACGAAAATCCAAAATCCCAATTGTGGTAGCTGCAGCTGCACCCTCTCTCCAAACTTGTGCACCACTAGTCTTATGCAGTGGTGAGAGTAAGAGTGACAAATGAGCTCTAGCGCCCTCTTATTTATAGTGCTCTTTTTCACCTGTCCAGGCCGACTTCTTCTTTTAGAGGTTAACACTTAGATATTATTTCTTTTATTGAGTCGACATGTCTTCTAGGATTTCTACACATTTGTTTAGGGTTTCTGTTGCTTCTCGGGATATTCTAGTCTCATCAAAGGTTACATGTAGAGGTTAATACCTCCCACGACTACCATAATATCAACACTCCCTCCTAGCTAGGGAGATATTAAAGGAAATGGTTTTGAGCACAAACAAACCATTCAATCGGTAGCATCATCATATCCACACAAGCTATCTCATGATCACATAGATCAACTCACGAGCAACATCATCACTATCAATATCATCTGATAGAATCAATTACATCATCTCTCGAAGCCATATTCCATCTGAGTAATCGAGCATGATGTTGAATAAGTCACTCACTCCACAGAGTGATACAAGAACTATTCTTCTAATCTGGACATATGTCATATAAGAATAATTGTTCCAATAGATGCTGGAAGCCACGCCATGGGTTACAAGGACTATTCTTCTAATCCAGACATATGTCCTAGGAGAATGACTATCCTAGACCATTTTCCCTCCGGCCACTAGTGTGAACTCAGGGAAAATGTTTGTCCTATACTAATCTCTCCACTCTGGTCACTTCTGTGAACTCATGGAGACGAACCATTCTTCATACGTTCTATAAGAATAAGTATCCACGGTACATTAGTAATCTGTCAACCTGGATCATTCTCCACAGGGAGAATGTCTGTCCACCGGGAATCTTTCAACTTTGACTATCCTCCATAGGAAGGATGTTTTTCCACCAATAATTTGTCCTTCCTGGACCATTCTCCACCTAGAGAATGTCTGTCCATCAACACACTGACTATCCATCTAGCTAGAAATCATCTCCAACATTAGTGGTAGTCTATATGACAATCATAACAATGCCATCCAATAGAACACAACTGTGTCTATTCATAGTAGTATACAACCACTATTTATTAGTACACAACCACTCATAGTAGCACACGACTACTAACCAGTGACACATAGTCACAACCAGTGGAACACATCCACCACGGTAACATACAACCACTGTCTAGAGACATATAGTCTCTACAACAATCATATCATCTGATATCAACCTGCATAAAAAAATATCATGATACAAACTAATTCATCTAGGCCATTCCTCCGCTCACATCTGTGAGATCTGGACAAGCATATTCCCTCAGAAAGTAAAAGCATTAGCCATGGTATATTTGGACAATTCTTCCCAAGCATAGAAGAATAATTGTCCTTGATTTCTTATCCTATAGGAACATTCACCTAGCTCGGCCATTCCTCCAACACTAATTACGGTGCAACCTAGAGAGAATGAGTTTTCCCTAGGGAATGCCTATCCTTGATTGCTTAACTTAGACCATTCACCTAACTGGGTCATTCTTCCTGCACTAATCATAGTGCAACTTGGATAGAATGATTATGTCCTAGGAAATGATTGTCTGGACCATTTACTAATGGAAATGATTGTCCTGCATCAACCTCCTATAACTGACCATTCTTTGACACTGCTCACAACTATGAACTTCGAAAGAATCATTGCCCAGAGAGGTAGACCATTCTATTTGACCACTACTCAGAGTGACTGCCAAGAAGAATGACTATCCTAGACCATTCCCCCACACTAGCCATAAGGGGAATCAATGTCTATGGTACATCAACAATCTATCAGACCATTTTCATTACGAAAATGACTGTTCGATCTGGACCATTTTCCAAACTTTAAAATGCTTGCCCCTCAAAAATCTTGGGCCACTTTCTGGACTGGAAGGTCACTACCCAACCTGGACCATTTTACGAACTAGAAAATGACTGCCCATAAATCAATAACATATCAATTCTCCCTCCGAACCTAGGAGTAATCTCTTCCTTTTCCAATAAGGAAGTCATCTCCACGAGTACCAACTTGTCCCTTAAGTACACAAACTTTTCATCTTGGACAGAGGCTTTTCCAAAATATCTCCTATCTGCTCATCTGTGAAGATATACTGGAGAATCACTTCTCCCATCTAGACTCTATCATGGAAAAAATAATACTCAATCTCAATGTGCTTCAACCTGTCATGGAACACCGAGTTCTCTGAAAGCTTCACACAACTCTGATTATCACAATATATCACGGTCGAATCCAACACCTGATCAAACAGCCAGAAAACAACTTATTGAGCCACACTGCTTCCGTACAAGCATCACAAGTTGCAATATACTCTGCTTCTACAGTGCTTGAGTGCGACAGACTTTTGTTTCCTGCTAACCCATAACATCATGGCAAAGCTCAAAATGAAACATATTCAAGTAGCACTTTTTCTGTCATCTGCACTCCCTGCCCAATCCGAATCGATAAATCCATACAACTGTGTATCATAACTCAAACATCCCACAAAGACATTTCAAGGCATGCTTTGCAATTATTCAATTCATCATGGCTAGGTTCCACCTGGAACTATTTTCACTGCAAAGAAAATATCCAGCTGAGTATTTTCCAAATACATTAATGAGCCAATCACTTATCGATACAGAGACATGTCTACTGGATCAAAGTCTCTCAACTCCTTTAGATCTGTCATCATGGGAGTTTGCCATGGATTTACAATCCATCATCCCAGACTTCTGAAGAACCATTTCAATATACTTCCTATGTCATAGGAATTTTTCACCATGCTTTTGCTATACATGAGAGGCTCTACACCAGGTTTCTTGAAGCCATACAAGGTCTTCTTCTATCTTCATACATGGGTCTTTTTCTGGTATACCTCAAAACCTTGACGTTGTTCTATATTCTTCTCCTTCAATTACTTTGTTGAGAAGAATAGTAATTACATCCATCTAATGTAAACTTCAACCTATGGATACTGTAGGAGATATAATGGCTCAGGTAGAGGTATGTTTGGTTACTGGAACAAGCTATCCTCATAGTCTTCTCCCTCCTTTTGGGAGAACCCTCTAGCCTTGAATCTCACCTTGTATCTCTCAGTTCTTAAGTCTTTTTCACAATTTCTCACATATATTGTTCTTCATCACAACTTCCTTCCATTCCTTCTGCTTCACTGCTTCTAGTGGGTTCAAACTGGTTCAATTGGTTGTTCTGACTTTTCTTTCTCTTTTGAAATCTTCATGGCATTCCTCATGTTTCTCTTTAATGTTGTAGTCCATGGAATATTCTATAGATTACATGCCCTTCTTTCCTAAAGGCTCCAACGTTTTCCTTCCGCCATAAGAACATAAATGTAGATGCACAACCAAGGATATTCAAGGCTTGTTTTCGAAGAAGACTTCTTCTAGATTCAAGTTGAACACATGTTGCTTATCATGGTTGCTAATTCCAATGAAGAACATGGACAGATACTTCATGGATTCTTCAATGGATGATATCGTTGGGGATTATCTCCCTCCTAATCCCAACTTCATGCATGAATGAGAAATATGCATGCTCTTCTTTTGGAATTATGTGATCATCTCCCTCCATCTGAGAGAGTCTATGCTTCTATCTGTTGGATCTCTCTTTGCTTTCTGCAAAGTGTCACAAGCTTGTTCTGGTTTCCTTTTGATTCCTGACTTCCTTTGAGTCTGAATCCTCTAAGTCTATTTAAGTTTGTTTCTATCTGTTCTAATTGCTTCCCTTATGAAAGTTGTTCCATCCTTATAAACATATTCTATGACAACTTCGCAAGTATTGTTCATCACAAGGGTACCTTCCCGAAACAAGAACAACAAGAGAAAACAAGAAATATCTATCTAGAGGAGATGTTAGTTCATCTTGCTAACAAGTACAATAAACATCTATATCAAAAGTATCCATATGCAGTCAAGTATTTATTGCACCTAGCAATAATAGAATCTTTCAAAGATTGTTTTCACAATTTGTAATGTAGCAACTATCACCCTTGATAAATTTGAAGCTTTAACAATTTAATCAAGCTTGGAACCTGAAGCCTCACTTGCTATGGAGGGTGTGCTTGTTCTTATGAATGCATTGAATCCAATATTACAGCTTAGACAAGGTCTCTAGTACTTTCCCTGCAAACACACTCATGTTTTGCTAGATGATATAACTTGGATAACATATACAAGTGCATACCTTTGGAGTCTTGTAGCATCGTCTAGCTTGTCTTCCAATCTGAAACTAGATATCATCTTGACAAGACAATATTAGATTCAATGATTAGAATAAGCTAGAAACTATAAAATTTTAACTTTGATCAAAAAACTTAATTTGACCAGAAGTCAACTTTTGAATTTGAATTTGACCAATCAACCTTTGACTTTGACCAACCAAACTTTGAATTTGACTTTGACCAAAAATTCAAACCTGACCGTTTTGCTAGCTGAGGGTACCAAGAGGTGCGCTAGGCTAGGGCGCACTAGGATCTCAAGGAATTAGGTCAAATGATTCTCCAAAAGTGCTCGAACACAAGGGTTAGGGTTTGTTGCAGTTGCATAATAAAAAAAACCTCGTTGCAGTGATAATTGGTGCCATAATGAGCTTAAAAAATAACTTCCCAATCTATCTTCCAGTGGTTAGAATTTCTAAAGATAGTGTGGGCCCATAACCTGTTAGAATAAAAGAAATATGCTCGTTTTTCCATAGACAATATAACAATATTGTCACCCAACGATAGGCACAAAGGCCACCCCCAAGCACCATAACCTTGATAGACATAATAATTCTGGAAGTAGACCGATAACCAACCAAGGTAGCACACCTTTCTCCAAGGCTAGTGCACCAAGCAAGAATAACCAAAGACCAAGAAGAAAGTCCAAACCATAACCAAGAGAAAGTCCAACCAAAAGCCAAAATCCTAGTTGCGGTCTCTGTAGCTGTTCTCCCTCTCCAAACTTGTGCACCACTAATCTTATGCAGTTGTGAGAATAAGAGTGACAAATGAGCTCTAGCGCCCTCTTATTTATAGTGCTCTTTGTCACCTTTCTAGGCCGACTTATTCTTTTAGAGGTTAATGCTTAAATATTAATTATTTTATTGAGCCGACATGTCTTCTAGGGTTTCTACACATCTGTTTAGGGTTTCTCTTGCTTCCCAGAATATTCTAGTCTCATCAAAGGTTACACGTAGAGGTTAATACCTCCCACAACTACCATAATATCAACACTCCATCTCCAACACTATGTGGCGACATGCATTAATATATTTCTCCATATCCAACGATGTGTGGCAACATGCATTAATTCAACTCTCCATCTCCAAAGCTGTGTATTGATTAAACCACACTGCACATTAATAGCTCTGTTAATTTTATGTTCACCGGTTCCGTATCCAACGTCGTGTATTCATTAACCCACATCGCTCATTAATAGTTCTGTCAACTACCTGCTCACTGCCTTTGCCTTTTTCTCTGACCTCACTGCGACACTGCTTTCCTCCACGTCAACACCTACACCACCTTCTTCTACCACATATGTCATAGAGCTCCCTGCCTCTTCCTCATTCTCCCAACTGACCACTACACAAGGGCTCAAGAAGTTTTTTGACCTTGAAAGCTTTTATCAACTTGCCAACACCCAAGATGACTTGTTTATTTATGTTATAAATTTGATTCAATCTCTGTAACTTTTAATTTTATTGTTTGGATTTACAAGTGATTAATTTGTTCATACATTGTTTTTTCCCCCTTCCAATGCCACCATCGTAAACAATACACAAGGATGTATGGAGCTAGTGCAAATCAAATGAAGATCAATATTCACGAGGTAGGTACAATTTGCCTCTAATTTTTCCATTATCAGATACTAATTGCTTGATTGTTTTTATTTTAATGAATTTAAGGACCTAGAAAGAAATTTCAATGCTTTGTTTAATTTCCTTCCTTGGTTTCCAAATCCTACATTACTCTCAGATTTGCTTGAATAATCACTAGTTTAACTGAAATTCATTACATCAACCCATCTCCTCACCATAATCGTTCTCATGGAATCCCCTGGATTTTCTCCAACTTCATTAGTTTGTTTTTCTCTTAGATTATTGCTTGTTCTCTTCTTACCTTTTCATCTTCCATTTTCCATTGTTTTATTCTCCATAATGTGAAAAATTGAACCATGGTAGGTTTATTAGGCTAAAATATCTCGCCAAGGTTTATAAACGAGGTAGTAAAAATATCTTGAAACCCTACCCGAACTTGAATGCCCCAGTTTAGGAATCCATCGAGTGCCAATAACATTTTGGGACGTCGAATTGATGTTCTAATGGCTCCAAAAAAGTCATTGCAATCAATGAGGGTTACTACTACATGGGGCATTGGAGGATCCACCACAAATGCATGGGGCACTTGAAAATCCACCACAGATGATATTATAAGTTTTGCATGCTACATCTTGGGATTTCTATCTAATGCTTGTTTCTTGCATTTTGTGATGTCATATATGCCAGAATTTTGATGCTGAAGAAAAGACCGACCATAAAATTACCTGCTAAAGAGTTCATGGATGAAAAAATCAAACAACTCAACCCTAGAGCAACTCATTAACATTCGGGTCAACCAATCAAACCAGACTAAAACCATTTCTCTATTTTCGATTCCAACCGAGAGATGCCAATAGAGGGAACTGCAATATTTTCGATTCCAACCGAGAGATGCCAATAGAGGGAACTGCAATAGGTTCAAGGAGACAAAGGTGTCTACAATTAGTGTGGGTACAATGAACAAGGTAATTGTTGTGTTAATGAAAATGGAAGAACCCCGAAGGGCTTGAAATCATGACCAATTGAATCAAAATTTTCCATCAATTCACGTCCACATGAAAACCACTTCCCTCTTTGGCATTGCGGCACATTCCTATTGAGAAACGACATATAGGGCATATAGTTATATGCACACTGACCAAAGTGTCTTAATGGAAATTGTTAGAAGTGGAATCTTTTACACAAATTTTTGCATGAAAACTTATTATTTGATCATAGTAGATATTGATAAATTTAAATTTCCAAGATATTGAATCAACTTGTATTTAAGAGAAGAGAACAAAACCCTTGCAGTCCACCAATAGGAAAATCCATCAATGAATCAACTACTCATAAAAAAAATTTAATGTTTTTTCCATATATGCACAGTAGGCATTGCCTTGGAGGAACTTCTTTCTTGAATCCAGTTTCTAACATGTATCCATAGTTTTTCTTGTTATGTGCATACTTCATTGGATTTTTCTCACTCTTTGTTATTTATTATTGTTAATTTAATCCTAAATATTAAGTAGGCCATGGGAATTCAGATTGGAAATTGGAAATTATTAATAGCTCAATATGTATTTACAAGTTCAGTTACAAATGGTATTATTATTTTTATTTTAGAAGAGAGGATAAATCTTTTAACTTATTTTCTATAATATTCATTTTATAGGTAGTGATGTTTTTTTTCTATTGTATTAAAAAATGAGTTATTTTGTTTAAATATCTGTGAAAAAAATTGATTTTGAAAATTTTCCTCCAAGAAATATGAAATTTGTTATGTCATATTTAGATGAATGATTAGAGTAATGTTGTATAAGGATATGCCAATTTTTTATTTTCCATAATTGTATAAGCAATTTATTTTGGAGATTTGAATAAATATTTTTTAAAGTTTCTTACTTGTAGCTTTTATGTTTTGTTTTGCATTGCATTGCATTTTTTACTTTATTCATATAGGAGACACAATATCCCTAATAAAGGCCTTAAGCATATGCCATAACCTCTGATCATAAAAAGAGTCAATGTATAGAGTTCTTGAATAGAGTGTAGTGATAAGGAGACTTGATCCCCATTAAAAACCTAAAAAATATATGAAAATTTCAATTAATGTGAAAAGTTATTCTCAATGAGTTATTAATGGAAATTGCTAACTACTACTTCACTGACATTATTAAATCATAGTCATTAATGAGTTATTACTCACCCATTTAATAACACAAGTGAGTTTCTTTTACAACTATCTCATTCTGGCGATCTATAAATATGTATTAAATTATAATCTTGTAAAAGTTTCTACAATTTTGCACGTTCAATCCTCGGGCAATTGAAAGTTCTCTTCTATAGTTATTGCATTTATAAATATGTATGAAAAACTTTTGTAAAAGGGTTTGCGCCAACTATACCACCATTCATCCCTGTATCCTCTGTCTTGGTGGCTTGAATGGGCACATGCTCTTTCAAGAGAATGAAAACCAACATTGATTAATGAGAATTTGACACATGACATTGTGGCCCCGTATGTGCACTCTCTCCTTGTATGTGAATTCTC
>JZKD02S0664637.1:0-15467 GCA_000966675.3 Picea glauca | reverse complement strand
ATATATTTACCTCCATGAAAGAAGAAGAGCTACCTTTAGTATCAGTTATTGAGCCACTCTCAATTTCATATGGAGCTGTTGCCATGATAGAATAAGAGGAGTTACTCTCAGATTTTAATAGTCATAGTGAGAATGGAGCAGCCATTCTCAGCATCAAAGCAACTGCAGGTGCAGAGTCCCAATTCTAGAAGGAGCAATTGCAGAAAGAGGAGAGGACATACTCTCAGGAAGTAAGACAGATAGAGCACATAGAGCTAGCACACGATTATGCAGATTGAGTTGCAACTGAGCAAGTGTGCCATATTGGTACAATGTAGTGTGAAAATTTGGTTTGAAGTTGAAGGTAGAAAGACTTCGGATCTGTACAGGTTGAAGCAAGCTCCTAGAGCTTGATATAGCAGAATTGACAGATTCCTGAAGAGCTTGGGCTTTACCAAGAGTAAAGTTGATTCTAACCTTTACCTCAAGGTCATGAATGATGAGCCGATGATGAATAAAAGAACATCACAGATTGCAGAAGAAGCTTGCTACAAAGTTTGATGAAAGACCTAATGCTTGATCTCTTAGGTCTTGAGGTTTGGCAGAGCACAGAGAAGATGTTCCTCAATCAAGGGAAGTATGCAGTTGAAATAATGAAGAGGTTTGACATGTTGGAATCTAAATCCATGAACACACCCATGGAAACAAAGTTGAATCTCCTGGTTGATACTTCGTTAGAATTGGTTGATGCTACGTATTACAGGCAGATCATTGGATCGTTGATGTATCCGACGAACACCAGGCCAGATATATGCTTTGTTGTGAACACCTTGAGTTGGTATCTGGTAGAGCCCAGACGTGTTCACCTTGTTGCTGCAAAACATATTATGAGATACCTTAAGGGTACGCTGGATTTTGGTCTCTGTTATACTAGAGATCATGACTTCAGATTGTATGAACATACCGATTTAGATTGAGCTGGAAGTGTTTCTAATAGAAATAACACTTCAGGATGTTGTTTCAGTCTGGGGTCAGCCATGACTTCATGGCAGAGTAGGAAGCAATCCAATATTGTTCCCAACATGACATAAGAATAATACATTGCTGAATGTTCCTCTAGTTGTGAAGCCATATGGCTTCGAATGTTGTTGATAGATCTATTTGATCTGGAGATGGAAGCCATCGTGATCCTATGTGATAACCAAAGTTATATAAAAATGACGTGTTCCACGATGAGTCGAAGCACATAAAGATCCGGTATCACTTCATCCATGATATAATGCAGAGGGGATATTTAAAGCTCCAATGTGTTGGGATAGATAAACATGTTGCATATGTGTTGACCAAGCCCCTGTCTCATGTAAAGTTTGAGCACTTTCGAGACAAGCTTGGTATAGTCCGAAAGGACATCCCTCGAAAGGGGGAGTGGTGCAAATGACACTATGGTATCCTGATAAGTAGTGGTAGCTCCGTTAGAATTTTATATCCCAGGGAATCCTATGATTCCTGGGCAGATCTTTTGGGTCTGTCAGCATACCACATGGTAGCTCCGTTAGGATTTCATATCCTAGGGAATCTTTTTGATTCCTGGGAAAATCCTTTGGATTTGTCAGAGTACCACAAAATGTTGTTGATGCCAACCTCGTGCTAAAGATTTCCAGCTTCGTGCTGGTGTTGTTGATGCCAACCTCGTGCTGAAGATTTCCAGCTTCGTGTTGATGTTGTTGATGCCAACCTTGTGATGAAGATTTCCAGCTTCGTGCTGATGTTGTGATGCCAACCTTGTGCTGAATATTTCCACCTTCGTGCTGATGTTGTTGTGATGCCATCCTAGCATTGAATATTTCCATCTTCGTGTTGATGTTGTTGTGGTTCCAACCTCGTGCTGAAGATTTCTAGCCTAGTGCTGATGTTAATGATGCTCCAGCCTTCGTGCTGTGATGTTGTTGTTGTTGATGATGCTCCAACCTTCGTGTTGTGATGCTATTGTTGTTGATGATGCTCCAACCTTTGTGCTATGATATTGCTGTTGTTGGTGTATATATATGCTTAGTATATTACACTCACTTATATGTCAATCCGAGATTTGTAATCAACAGAGTTGTTACCCTATATGTGTCGACGCCATGTGGTTTAACTATGTCTGTTGAGTATATTCTATGTAAGAAAAATACTTATGAAACTAAACACTCTGTTTCACACCATTCAAATAACACTCCACATATACAATTCAAAATCCAGAAAGCAAAATTGATCACAAATGTATAAATCAGAATTCTTGTTCAGGGGATAGATCTTGCTCAGTGCTGGCTCATGAAAGATAGATATGGGCTATGATTCTATCTCCTGTAACAACCACACAATCACTCATTAACATTCTGGAAACTTAACTAAGCTAAAAGAACTACCAGGCAGAGTATAAACACTCCATTGTAAGTGCACGTATGCGAGAGATGAAGATCTGATCTCATTTCTTGTAACAACCCAATTTAATAATAACTTGAAAACAATCCCTATCTAATTTTTCACACTTCTTCAAACCAATGATATTCATAAAGTAAATCAATGCAACTTGACAATTATAAAAAAACTATTTTGATCCTACACAAGAAACATAAGTTTTTATGAGATGTTCCATTTGCTGGATCATGTAATGCCAATGATGGATTCTCAAACTATTCTTGTACTACCACACTTTGCAATCAATTCTAATAGTGAAATAAAAAATGAAATCAAAAGAACAAGCACAAGAAATAAAAATCTATACTAATAATTTACAATGAGCTTACCAAGCTGGATTGGTGGGCCCTTGCCGATGCCAACATGGAAGCTTTTAGATTAGCAGATGATAAATTCTAAAATACACACAAGATCATTGAATTCAAACTTGCATTAATCTTCAACAAGTAGGTTTACAAAAAGAGTCTTTTCAGAAATCCAATCTTCAACATAACAATTCCTCCTCTTGGCTTAGAGCCATAACTCAATTTATATACTTTTTACATTACAAATTTATCTCTAGACAATCCAATCCATGAACAATCAAATCAAAACCATTTTTCATCAATGGAGGCCGAGTACAACCATTAGCTAATCAAGGAAATGCATTTTCCAAAAATCTGGGCATGATCCTAGAATTTCTGAAAAATTGGCAATTTAGGGAAATTGGCCTCAAAGAACCCTTCGTATATTCCAGGTAGTAGATGATTTTTCCAAACCATTTTTGGGTTTTCAAGCTGGCTAAGTTCTAGAAAAACCCATCTGGCTGTTTTGAAAGATCATCTCCCATCCACACACAACTCGAGGCACAATCTGACAATTTAGAAATATTTGATAATTTTTGGCTGAATCGTTCCCCCTAAGATGGAGGTTCACAGATGTGATATGGGTGAATTCTGACTCATGTGTCCACATGTAAACGCTGCTCTGGAAAAAACCCATATCCCATAATTTTGAGATTCATCTTTATTTGCATGGAAATAGAGGTGAAAATATGGTACCGGAAGCCTGTAGGATGCTGGTACCGGAGTAGCACAATAAAAGATNATATATTTACCTCCATGAAAGAAGAAGAGCTACCTTTAGTATCAGTTATTGAGCCACTCTCAATTTCATATGGAGCTGTTGCCATGATAGAATAAGAGGAGTTACTCTCAGATTTTAATAGTCATAGTGAGAATGGAGCAGCCATTCTCAGCATCAAAGCAACTGCAGGTGCAGAGTCCCAATTCTAGAAGGAGCAATTGCAGAAAGAGGAGAGGACATACTCTCAGGAAGTAAGACAGATAGAGCACATAGAGCTAGCACACGATTATGCAGATTGAGTTGCAACTGAGCAAGTGTGCCATATTGGTACAATGTAGTGTGAAAATTTGGTTTGAAGTTGAAGGTAGAAAGACTTCGGATCTGTACAGGTTGAAGCAAGCTCCTAGAGCTTGATATAGCAGAATTGACAGATTCCTGAAGAGCTTGGGCTTTACCAAGAGTAAAGTTGATTCTAACCTTTACCTCAAGGTCATGAATGATGAGCCGATGATGAATAAAAGAACATCACAGATTGCAGAAGAAGCTTGCTACAAAGTTTGATGAAAGACCTAATGCTTGATCTCTTAGGTCTTGAGGTTTGGCAGAGCACAGAGAAGATGTTCCTCAATCAAGGGAAGTATGCAGTTGAAATAATGAAGAGGTTTGACATGTTGGAATCTAAATCCATGAACACACCCATGGAAACAAAGTTGAATCTCCTGGTTGATACTTCGTTAGAATTGGTTGATGCTACGTATTACAGGCAGATCATTGGATCGTTGATGTATCCGACGAACACCAGGCCAGATATATGCTTTGTTGTGAACACCTTGAGTTGGTATCTGGTAGAGCCCAGACGTGTTCACCTTGTTGCTGCAAAACATATTATGAGATACCTTAAGGGTACGCTGGATTTTGGTCTCTGTTATACTAGAGATCATGACTTCAGATTGTATGAACATACCGATTTAGATTGAGCTGGAAGTGTTTCTAATAGAAATAACACTTCAGGATGTTGTTTCAGTCTGGGGTCAGCCATGACTTCATGGCAGAGTAGGAAGCAATCCAATATTGTTCCCAACATGACATAAGAATAATACATTGCTGAATGTTCCTCTAGTTGTGAAGCCATATGGCTTCGAATGTTGTTGATAGATCTATTTGATCTGGAGATGGAAGCCATCGTGATCCTATGTGATAACCAAAGTTATATAAAAATGACGTGTTCCACGATGAGTCGAAGCACATAAAGATCCGGTATCACTTCATCCATGATATAATGCAGAGGGGATATTTAAAGCTCCAATGTGTTGGGATAGATAAACATGTTGCATATGTGTTGACCAAGCCCCTGTCTCATGTAAAGTTTGAGCACTTTCGAGACAAGCTTGGTATAGTCCGAAAGGACATCCCTCGAAAGGGGGAGTGGTGCAAATGACACTATGGTATCCTGATAAGTAGTGGTAGCTCCGTTAGAATTTTATATCCCAGGGAATCCTATGATTCCTGGGCAGATCTTTTGGGTCTGTCAGCATACCACATGGTAGCTCCGTTAGGATTTCATATCCTAGGGAATCTTTTTGATTCCTGGGAAAATCCTTTGGATTTGTCAGAGTACCACAAAATGTTGTTGATGCCAACCTCGTGCTAAAGATTTCCAGCTTCGTGCTGGTGTTGTTGATGCCAACCTCGTGCTGAAGATTTCCAGCTTCGTGTTGATGTTGTTGATGCCAACCTTGTGATGAAGATTTCCAGCTTCGTGCTGATGTTGTGATGCCAACCTTGTGCTGAATATTTCCACCTTCGTGCTGATGTTGTTGTGATGCCATCCTAGCATTGAATATTTCCATCTTCGTGTTGATGTTGTTGTGGTTCCAACCTCGTGCTGAAGATTTCTAGCCTAGTGCTGATGTTAATGATGCTCCAGCCTTCGTGCTGTGATGTTGTTGTTGTTGATGATGCTCCAACCTTCGTGTTGTGATGCTATTGTTGTTGATGATGCTCCAACCTTTGTGCTATGATATTGCTGTTGTTGGTGTATATATATGCTTAGTATATTACACTCACTTATATGTCAATCCGAGATTTGTAATCAACAGAGTTGTTACCCTATATGTGTCGACGCCATGTGGTTTAACTATGTCTGTTGAGTATATTCTATGTAAGAAAAATACTTATGAAACTAAACACTCTGTTTCACACCATTCAAATAACACTCCACATATACAATTCAAAATCCAGAAAGCAAAATTGATCACAAATGTATAAATCAGAATTCTTGTTCAGGGGATAGATCTTGCTCAGTGCTGGCTCATGAAAGATAGATATGGGCTATGATTCTATCTCCTGTAACAACCACACAATCACTCATTAACATTCTGGAAACTTAACTAAGCTAAAAGAACTACCAGGCAGAGTATAAACACTCCATTGTAAGTGCACGTATGCGAGAGATGAAGATCTGATCTCATTTCTTGTAACAACCCAATTTAATAATAACTTGAAAACAATCCCTATCTAATTTTTCACACTTCTTCAAACCAATGATATTCATAAAGTAAATCAATGCAACTTGACAATTATAAAAAAACTATTTTGATCCTACACAAGAAACATAAGTTTTTATGAGATGTTCCATTTGCTGGATCATGTAATGCCAATGATGGATTCTCAAACTATTCTTGTACTACCACACTTTGCAATCAATTCTAATAGTGAAATAAAAAATGAAATCAAAAGAACAAGCACAAGAAATAAAAATCTATACTAATAATTTACAATGAGCTTACCAAGCTGGATTGGTGGGCCCTTGCCGATGCCAACATGGAAGCTTTTAGATTAGCAGATGATAAATTCTAAAATACACACAAGATCATTGAATTCAAACTTGCATTAATATTCAACAAGTAGGTTTACAAAAAGAGTCTTTTCAGAAATCCAATCTTCAACATAACAATTCCTCCTCTTGGCTTAGAGCCATAACTCAATTTATATACTTTTTACATTACAAATTTGTCTCTAGACAATCCAATCCATGAACAATCAAATCAAAACCATTTTTCATCAATGGAGGCCGAGTACAACCATTAGCTAATCAAGGAAATGCATTTTCCACAAATCTGGGCATGATCCTAGAATTTCTGAAAAATTGGCAATTTAGGGAAATTGGCCTCAAAGAACCCTTCGTATATTCCAGGTAGTAGATGATTTTTCCAAACCATTTTAGGGTTTTCAAGCTGGCTAAGTTCTAGACAAACCCATCTGGCTGTTTTGAAAGATCATCTCCCATCCACACACAACTCGAGGCAGAATCTGACAATTTAGAAATATTTGATAATTTTTGGCTGAATCGTTCCCCCTAAGATGGAGGTTCACAGATGTGATATGGGTGAATTCTGCCTCATTTTTCCACATGTAAACGCTGCTCTGGAAAAAACCCATATCCCATAATTTTGAGATTCATCTTTATTTGCATGGAAATAGAGGTGCAAATATGGTACCGGAAGCCTGTAGGATGCTGGTACCGGAGTAGCACAATAAAAGATCAGAGTACCGGATCAACGCAATGGTGGTACCAGATCAGGCGAAGGTGGTACCGGATCAGGCAGAGTACCGAAATAGAACAGTTGGTTGTTGCAGTACCAGACCAAGGGAAGTGCCAGATGAATCTCGAAGATGAGTATCGGATGAGGTGATGCGTGGTCATGAAGCTGCTTAATAATAATCAAAGTAATTATGAGCATAAACAATCAACCATTTAATCCCATTTAATCAAGAAATCAAACAAACTATGCTTTCAACGTTATTCACCTCATATATACACAATAATTGTTAAATGACATGTCTGTTGAGGAAATAAAAACATAGTGCATATGTATGAGGCAAAATTGGTCAGGATACAGAACAAGATAAGACAATTGGAGGTGACAAAAATGAGGCTCAACATTTCCCCCATGCCTTATCGATTGCATGTCCTCATGCAACAATGATCTTCAAAATTTCAAAATTGATGATACTCCTCACTTGATCAAGCATTCCATGAAGTTACACCTTTCTTCAGCTCCTTAAGTTGTCTTTTAAGTAACCTTCTATACAATATAATCTTCCTCGCCTATGCTTCACACTTCTTACCCATGGCAGAGTAGTTATGATGGAAAAGTGGAGTCATGCGTAATAGATTAGATCTGTTAGCGATTTGACGTTAAGGCTTATCCAATCTGTTGTGGATCATAGTTAGGAGAAAGGGCTGGATGGGACTCTAATATGATTATAGGATAGTGGCCAAGAGTTTTCATAGCGACTTTGACTAATATCCCCCCTGGCTAGATTACCTTTAAAATAAAAGTGATATAAGCATAGTTTAAATCTCATTTGAAGAGAGGAACACATAAAAGAATACATCCCAAGATGATTAACTCATTTCTTATCCAAGTTTTTAGAGATGAAGCTCTTCTTGCTTAGGTAAGGTGAATTACATATACTAGGGGTCCCACTTTCATGCAAACCTGCTTATTTTAAATATATAAACCTAAAGTGGTAACTTGAAGGTTCTTAGGAACATCATTCGAGAGATATAAAGGTCATCTCCTAGCCTTGATTTGATAATGATTGCTTCAGAATGAGACCCAAGGGTTTTTGTTCAGTTTTAGGTGTGCCACTTTATGTTTTTCAACTCCCTTTACCTGGTATAGCCCCGCTGCCATCAGACATGTTTAGTACCCTGACGGGTTTACCTTAGGACCATATAAGCATGGCCCCGCTGCTAACAGGCTTGTTCAGTACCTCGAAGGATTTACTTGTACTTCCTGATACTTCCTTTTTATTATATTCCTCAAAAGATTTAGAATGATGTATACTGTTCATTGACAACTTTAGAGTATAAGGAAGGCAGGTGGTATGAGAGTGTTTTAGAGTTATTAGGCGCATAATTAATTGCTTGCAATTATCCCAAGGGCGACATCATCCACATTATACTTAAATCTCAGCTATTCAATGTATAATGGAACATCTCAGATAATGTCTAAGAGGTCCCTCTAGTTAATCCTATTAGGGTTCTCATGAAAGTTCATTGAGGTTTTGCAAGGGTGGTCCACCACATGAGGTTTTCATCAATACTTCCCAAGAGAAACTTCGATAAGAACTTGTTAAATCAACTAGGTTAGTATTAGACATAATGGTGCCACCAATTTTCAATGAATATTTCAATTATTAGTTACTTTTTCGTAATGATGAGGTAATAGACAGGTGCACCCATTATCATATAGAGCTAAATGTGAAAATATCTTCTTAAATGATAGCAAGGATGATTCATTTAGGGGTGAGTGTAACAATGTAGGAGGAAGATGTATATGAGAGTAAAGAACAATTCAACACAAGACTTAAATGATCCTTGATAGAAAGAACATGAAAAGATTAGCTCATACCTCCAATTACCTGAAGTGAAAACAATGTTAATCAAATGACAAAGATCATATCACTTTGGCATCAGTACCAGATAAGTAACGTAGCAGGTTTCTGCAGTACCAGAACAGATAGTACTGGAACAAGATAGTACCAGAACAAGATTATGCAGTACCAGAAAATGACAGTACCAGAACAATATTCTACAGTACCATAATAGATAGTACCAAAACATGATAGTACCAGAACAGAGCAGTACCAGAACAAAATTCTGCAGTACTAGAATAGAGCAGTACCGGAACAAAATTCTACAGTACCAGAATAGAGCAGTACCAAAACATAATTTTGCAGTACCGGAACATAATTCTGTAGTACTGGAACATAGCTGTACCAAAAAAGAGCAGTAACAGAACAAAGAAGTACTAGAAAAAAATTCTACAATACCGGAACAAAATTCTGCAGTACAGGAACAAAACGATACCATAATTCTGGAAATGACTATCAAATTCCAACACTGAACATGTTGATTTGGCCTCGCCGACGGAAGTTGCAAATGAATATGAAGGTCTCAACAACCACTCCCCCATGCCTAAGGTTTTGCATGGCCTCATGCAAACAATGTGAGACGCTAAAAAAAAGGCTGCTCAGAGGGTTGCGAACATCTGCTAAAAACAAACCAATAGAATTAATTAAAACTAGATTTTTATTCATGCTTACAAATAGAAAATTCAGGGAAAATGTCAAAAGTTGAATTATTAGCTATGAATAAAATAGTTCGAAATTAACATTCAATTTTAATTTCTATTAAAAAAATTACTTAATCGATCATCTTTGTGAAATAATGGTCTTAAAATAGATAGGTAATGATAAAGCATGAATGCATCTTTTTTAACAACTTAAGGAAAAAGAAGAAATTTGAAGAAATAGGTCATGAAGCACTCCCTTAAGTGTTATCTTCTCTTGACAAGGATGCCTTCTCTGATTTTGAAACCCTTCCAGTATTATGTGTGCATTCAGAGGATGAAGAGATTACCTTCTTATCAAATTCCAAACAAAATTATCATAACTTTTAGAAAGAAATCTACTATAGGAACAAAAGATCTTAAACCGATTGCTTTGTTAACTTTTGACATTCCCTATTTATGAAAAGTATGAAAGATAGGTTGCATTTCACTTACATGCAAAATTTATTTATTTATTTACTTATCCTACTCTAATTGAACAAAAGAAAATGTCCTTCAAGTATAGGAATACTTCCAGTGAAGCCATGTGCGTAACCGGGTTAGAAATATATCTATACTCGGGTTTAAAAGACAATTTTTAATGCATACCAGAGTTTGAAGGACCAACTTCTTTGATGATGAGATCAAACAATAATGAAAAGTAAAAGAGTAGTGTGACCTGATAACTAATTGGAACCATCTTTCAATAGGATCATGATATTCTTGTTTCTCTTCTTTGTTTAGGTCATACAACATGTGCTCCTTTTCCATGCTATGCATATTATCTTCTTCAAGATGATTGGTCTTTGGAGTACATACAAGATCTGCTGAGAGGCATGCTAAGAACTCCTCAATCTCAGGTTCCAATGGTTTCTCTCCATTGAATTCTATCCATGATTCTTTAGTCTCCTCAACAAATTGACAATAGGAATCCAAAGGGACTTCTAAATATTCTTGTGGAGAGACAAATAAATTATTTACTGCTGTGAAGATATGCTCTTTCTGAGAGGCAAATATCCCAATTGCTGCTAGAATGTGAGAAAGTTATTGGAGGAACATTCTTCAAGCTCTTGATCATCTGTGAATTTCTCTAGCTGGCTGATGATCCCTGTCTCGCAACACAAATTAGTACTCGTGGATTCTTACAACACCCCATAAATGATTTATCATCAAAGATTTGAATTTTAAATTAAGAAATTAAAACTATTTGCAAAAATAAAACACACCAAACTTGAACTCCTTGCATTACTGGTACCCTGCTGTCACGAGGTTATTGGTTCGCACAAGTCAGCTCATCATAAATAAAACTAAATTTGCATAAATAAAAACTCATTTTTGCATAAAATAAGAAAAAACACACTTGAATTAAAAGAAAAAACACTTCTGCATGAAAGGGAGAGGACAACCTAAATTTTGGAGCAACCCCACTAAAGTGGAGGCGTGAGCTCTTCCCGCACGTCTTACTGTCTTCTCTCCGCCCTTAGGTCATCCATAAAACCAATCCAAAACCATTAAAGCAGTCTAATCCAAATACTACCTATTACTGTTTACAACTCCACGACAACAACACCAAACTGTTGGTGTATATATATGCTTAGTATATTACACTTATTTATATGTCAATCCAGGATTCATAATCAACAGATTTGTTACACTATATGTGTCGACAACAGGTGGTTTAACTATGTCTGCTGAGTATAGTCTATGTAAGAAAACTACTTATGAAACTAAAAACTTTGTTTCACATCTTTGAAATAACACTCCACACATACAATTCAAAATCCAGAAAGCAAATTGATCATAAATGTATAACTCAAAATTCTTGTTCAGGGGATAGATCTTGCTCATTGCTAGCTCATGAAAGATAGAGATGGTCTATGATTCTATCTCCTGTAACAAACACACAATCACTCATTAACATTCTGGAAACTTAACTAAGCTAAAAGAACTACCAGGCATAGTATACACACTCCATTGTAAGCGCATGTATGTGAGAGATGGAGATTGGATCTCATTTCTTGTAACAACTCAATTCAATAATAACTTGAAAACAATCCCTATCTAATTTTGCACACTTCTTCAAACCAATGATATTCATAAAGTAAATCAATGCAACTTGACAATTATAAAAAAAACTATTTCGTTCCTACACAAGAAACATAAGTTTTTATGAGATGTTCCATTTGCTGGCTCATGTAATGTGAATGATGGACTCTCAAACTATTAATGTACTTCCACACTTTGCAATCAATTCTAATAGTGAAATACAAAATGAAATCAAAACAAGTACAAGAAATAAAAATCTATACTAATAATTACAATGAGCTTACCAAGCTGGATCGGTGGGCCCTTGCCGATGCCAACATGGAAGCTTTTAGATCAGCATGTGCTAAATTCTAAAATACACACAAGATCATTGAATTCAAACTTGCATTAATCTTCAACAAGTAGGTTTACAAAAAGAGTCTTTTCAGAAATCCAATCTTCAACATAACAATTCCTCCTCTTGGCTCAGAGCCATAATTCAATTTATATACTTTTTACATTACAAATTTGTCTCTAGACAATCCAATCCATGAAAAATCAAATCACAACCATTTTCCATCAATGCAGGTCGAGTACAACCATTATCTAATCAAGGAAACATATTTTCCACAAATCTGGGCATGATCCTAGAATTTCTGAAAAATTGGAAATTTAGGCAAATTGGCCTCAAAGAACCATTCATATCTTCCAGGTAGTAGATGATTTTTCCAAACCATTGTTGGGTTTTCAAGCTGGATGGGTTTTAGAAAAACCCATTTGGACGTTTTTAAAGATCATTTCCCATCCTTACACAACTAGCAACACAATCTGGCAGTTTAAAAATATTTGATGATTTTTGGCTGAATCGTTCCCCCTGAGATGGATCTCCACACGTGTGATATGGGTGAATTATGACTGATGTGTCTGCATGTAATGCCTCTCTGGAAAAAAACCCATACCCCATAACTTTGAGATTCATCTTTATCTGCACGAAAATCGAGGTGCAAATATGGTACCAGAATCCTGTAGGATGCTGGTACCAGATTAGCACAGTTGGTACCAGACTAGCAAATTAATAGATCAGAGTACTGGATCAGCACAACGATGGTACCGTGTTAAGAACCAAATATCAATATAGCATAGAAAAACCTTAGAAAAAGTACTCAACGCCTTGAAAAAGAGATAATTTTAGATAATAAGCCTCTTCGAGGGNTGATGATGAGATCAAACAATAATGAAAAGTAAAAGAGTAGTGTGACCTGATAACTAATTGGAACCATCTTTCAATAGGATCATGATATTCTTGTTTCTCTTCTTTGTTTAGGTCATACAACATGTGCTCCTTTTCCATGCTATGCATATTATCTTCTTCAAGATGATTGGTCTTTGGAGTACATACAAGATCTGCTGAGAGGCATGCTAAGAACTCCTCAATCTCAGGTTCCAATGGTTTCTCTCCATTGAATTCTATCCATGATTCTTTAGTCTCCTCAACAAATTGACAATAGGAATCCAAAGGGACTTCTAAATATTCTTGTGGAGAGACAAATAAATTATTTACTGCTGTGAAGATATGCTCTTTCTGAGAGGCAAATATCCCAATTGCTGCTAGAATGTGAGAAAGTTATTGGAGGAACATTCTTCAAGCTCTTGATCATCTGTGAATTTCTCTAGCTGGCTGATGATCCCTGTCTCGCAACACAAATTAGTACTCGTGGATTCTTACAACACCCCATAAATGATTTATCATCAAAGATTTGAATTTTAAATTAAGAAATTAAAACTATTTGCAAAAATAAAACACACCAAACTTGAACTCCTTGCATTACTGGTACCCTGCTGTCACGAGGTTATTGGTTCGCACAAGTCAGCTCATCATAAATAAAACTAAATTTGCATAAATAAAAACTCATTTTTGCATAAAATAAGAAAAAACACACTTGAATTAAAAGAAAAAACACTTCTGCATGAAAGGGAGAGGACAACCTAAATTTTGGAGCAACCCCACTAAAGTGGAGGCGTGAGCTCTTCCCGCACGTCTTACTGTCTTCTCTCCGCCCTTAGGTCATCCATAAAACCAATCCAAAACCATTAAAGCAGTCTAATCCAAATACTACCTATTACTGTTTACAACTCCACGACAACAACACCAAACTGTTGGTGTATATATATGCTTAGTATATTACACTTATTTATATGTCAATCCAGGATTCATAATCAACAGATTTGTTACACTATATGTGTCGACAACAGGTGGTTTAACTATGTCTGCTGAGTATAGTCTATGTAAGAAAACTACTTATGAAACTAAAAACTTTGTTTCACATCTTTGAAATAACACTCCACACATACAATTCAAAATCCAGAAAGCAAATTGATCATAAATGTATAACTCAAAATTCTTGTTCAGGGGATAGATCTTGCTCATTGCTAGCTCATGAAAGATAGAGATGGTCTATGATTCTATCTCCTGTAACAAACACACAATCACTCATTAACATTCTGGAAACTTAACTAAGCTAAAAGAACTACCAGGCATAGTATACACACTCCATTGTAAGCGCATGTATGTGAGAGATGGAGATTGGATCTCATTTCTTGTAACAACTCAATTCAATAATAACTTGAAAACAATCCCTATCTAATTTTGCACACTTCTTCAAACCAATGATATTCATAAAGTAAATCAATGCAACTTGACAATTATAAAAAAAACTATTTCGTTCCTACACAAGAAACATAAGTTTTTATGAGATGTTCCATTTGCTGGCTCATGTAATGTGAATGATGGACTCTCAAACTATTAATGTACTTCCACACTTTGCAATCAATTCTAATAGTGAAATACAAAATGAAATCAAAACAAGTACAAGAAATAAAAATCTATACTAATAATTACAATGAGCTTACCAAGCTGGATCGGTGGGCCCTTGCCGATGCCAACATGGAAGCTTTTAGATCAGCATGTGCTAAATTCTAAAATACACACAAGATCATTGAATTCAAACTTGCATTAATCTTCAACAAGTAGGTTTACAAAAAGAGTCTTTTCAGAAATCCAATCTTCAACATAACAATTCCTCCTCTTGGCTCAGAGCCATAATTCAATTTATATACTTTTTACATTACAAATTTGTCTCTAGACAATCCAATCCATGAAAAATCAAATCACAACCATTTTCCATCAATGCAGGTCGAGTACAACCATTATCTAATCAAGGAAACATATTTTCCACAAATCTGGGCATGATCCTAGAATTTCTGAAAAATTGGAAATTTAGGCAAATTGGCCTCAAAGAACCATTCATATCTTCCAGGTAGTAGATGATTTTTCCAAACCATTTTTGGGTTTTCAAGCTGGATGGGTTTTAGAAAAACCCATTTGGACGTTTTGAAAGATCATTTCCCATCCTTACACAACTAGCAACACAATCTGGCAGTTTAAAAATATTTGATGATTTTTGGCTGAATCGTTCCCCCTGAGCTGGATCTCCACACGTGTGATATGGGTGAATTATGACTGATGTGTCTGCATGTAATGCCTCTCTGGAAAAAACCCATACCCCATAACTTTGAGATTCATCTTTATCTGCACGAAAATCGAGGTGCAAATATGGTACCAGAATCCTGTAGGATGCTGGTACCAGACTAGCACAGTTGGTACTAGACTAGCAAATTAATAGATCAGAGTACTGGATCAACACAACGATGGTACCGTGTTAAGAACCAAATATCAATATAGCATAGAAAAACCTTAGAAAAAGTACTCAACGCCTTGAAAAAGAGATAATTTTAGATAATAAGCCTCTTCGAGGG
>JZKD02S0664604.1:0-15468 GCA_000966675.3 Picea glauca | reverse complement strand
ACGCCTGAATACAGTGCAGTGCAATACATTATTAGTAACAACAAACAGCAAACAAGAAACAAGCACAAGCTGTGAGCAATAGAGGTAATTTGTGTACCCCATAGGGCGAGCTGAGCGATTGTATGAGATCGTCGCCCCACAGATTTCCATGATGTTGAGAAACAATGGAAGATTCGTTGTTCAAATTGGTGGATTTGGAAATCTGATCCATAAGGAGAATTCCACAGTCTCTCTGCTTATTATAAATCTACGTTCCACGACGATGTAAAAACCTCATAACAACAGTGGGAAGCCTTGTGCTTCCACAAGGCCTAGTACCAGAATGTTACTGGGTGGAAATTGCAGTTGACATTCTTGGACAGAGACAGTTGCGGAAATCGACAGGAATGTCCTACTGCAAAAACTAAATAGGATGAAATATAAAATTTCTTTCCCTTTTTGTAGCTTGACAATTGGGAAGAGATTTCATAAGAAATTATCCTTCCCCAATCAAAAATGGCTTGTTCATTGACTGTGAAATACAAAATGTAAAGAGCCATACGGGAAACATTAGTTGTTGATTCTTGTCCCATTATTCTTGTAAACAACCAAGCAATTTTGCGAAAAGGATTTTTAAATGAACTAACCTACATGCTTGTAATATCTTCAGGAACTAGATCCAGGTTTTCCAAAAAANGTAGGTTCTCTGAGTAGCCAACGTTGGCATCGAATTTTTTGGCTTGAAATATATCTCTTGGTGTACCAAGGGACCATCTCGTTTTTTGCTCGTGGCCGGAGAGAGATGAATAGTAAGAATATGCCCTGGAATAGTGGAACCTATGGCCATTATGCCCCAATGTGTTGACTGTGTGTGGAGAGAACTGTCGCATAAGTTATTAAGAATTTTTGTTTGCTCGAGACAATGTTTCAAATGAAAATCGGGGAGGAATAATATAAGCCTCCGCAAAGTCTGGTTTAATGCGTATCAATGGAATATCTCCTCGAGCCTTTCGTTGATCAATAACAAATTCCAGGGTTCATGCGGAATGAGATGTGACCATCATAGCTCACTAATTGCACAATTAGAAAAAAGTGCGAAGGTGGCGGTGACGGCGAAAAGACATTAAGAATCAGAAATTTCCTAAAAGCACGAACCCGTCGGCGAACAAAAAAAAAAAGATTGTGTCACCTTTCAAATGAATACTTGGAAAGGATAACGTGCTTGTGCACAAATCTTAGTTTAATTCGTACTAATGACAAATCTTCTCCAAAATTCCGAACATTAATGACAATTGTAACGGTTGCTGCAGGATGGCTACTAGCATTAAAGCTTAATTGTTGTATATGGAAAGCGGTCAGGCGGGTTACAAAAGAAAAATGGAAGAAGATATACACAGGAGACGTGAAGGCTCGATGGTTCTCTGCCTGGCGGACAAGTTTTCGACCTGGCGGGCTAAAAATTGAGCCTCTATTGTTATGTGTCCTACAAATAGCACCTACACTTCCGCAAGATACAAAATGATAGGCGGAGTTGCGGGTTGGTTGGTTCAACATTGCGGGTTGATTGGTTAAACATGTACTTTTATAAAGTATGGACATCAGATTGTATAAAACATATATGAATCTGTGATTCCATACTTGGGCACTTTTTGTTTCACGTGTTCGCGGCCTGGCGGGCTGAAAATTGAGTATCTATTGTTCTGTACCCTACAAATAGCACCCACAGTTCCGCGATATACAAATTAACAATGGGAGTTGCAGAGATGAGTTTCTATATAAATTATAGACATGAGATTTTATACAGCATATGCGGATCGCTTATTCCATACTTAGGCACTTTTTTTATCGCGAGTTCGCGGCCTGGCGAGTTGAAAAAATATTGAATATTGTTTTGTGTCCTACAAATAACACGCAGATTTCCGCGATATACAAATTGACAGCACGACCTATGGGTTGCTTCGCTGAACATTGCATTTGTACTGTTCTAGAACATATGTGGATTCTTCATTTCCTGTACTACAAATAGCAACCACATTTTCGCGATATACAAATTGACAGGAGGACCTACGGGTTGCTTGGTTGAACATTGTATTTGTATTGTTCTAGAACATATGCGGATTCTTCATTCCATACTTGGGCACTTTTTGGATCGCGGGTTCGCGGCTTGGCGGGCTGAAAATTAAGTATCTATTGTTCTGTGTCCTAGAAATAGCACCTACACTTCCACGATATACAAATTTACAAGCNAAAAAAAAAAGATTGTGTCGCCTTTCAAATGAATACTTGGAAAGGATAACATGCTTGTGCACAAATCTTAGTTTAATTCGTACTAATGACAAATCTTCTCTGAAATTCCGAACATTAATGACAATTGTAACGGTTGCTGCGGGATGGCTACTAGCATTAAAGCTTAATTATTGCATATGGAAAGCGGTCAGGTGGGTTACAAAAGAAAAATGGAAGAAGATATACACAGGAGATGTGAAGGCTCGATGGTTCTCTGCCTGGCGGACAGGTTTTCGACCTGGCGGGCTAAAAATTGAGCCTCTATTGTTATGTGTCCTACAAATAGCACCTACACTTCCGCAAGATACAAAATGATAGGCGGAGTTGCAGGTTGGTTGGTTCAACATTGCGGGTTGGTTGGTTAAACATGTACTTTTATAAAGTATGGACATCAGATTGTATAAAACATATATGAATCTGTGATTCCATACTTGGGCACTTTTTGTTTCACACGTTCGCGGCCTGGCGGGCTGAAAATTGAGTATCTATTGTTCTGTACCCTACAAATAGCACCCACAGTTCCGCGATATACAAATTAACAATGGGAGTTGCGGAGATGAGTTTCTATATAAATTATAGACATGAGATTTTATACAGCATATGCGGATCGCTTATTCCATACTTAGGCACTTTTTTTATCGCGAGTTCACGGCCTGGCGAGTTGAAAAAATATTGAATATTGTTTTGTGTCCTACAAATAGCACGCAGATTTCTGCGATATACAAATGGACAGCATGACCTATGGGTTGCTTCGCTGAACATTGCATTTGTACTGTTCTAGAACATATGTGGATTCTTCATTTCCTGTACTACAAATAGCAACCACATTTTCACGATATACAAATTGACAGGAGGACCTACGGGTTGCTTGGTTGAACATTGTATTTGTATTGTTCTAGAACATATGCGGATTCTTCATTCCATACTTGGGCACTTTTTGGATCGCGGGTTCGCGGCTTGGCGGGCTGAAAATTAAGTATCTATTGTTCTGTGTCCTAGAAATAGCACCTACACTTCCACGATATACAAATTTACAAGCGGGCTTCTGGACATAGTCTCTATATAAAGTATGGAATGAGATTTTATACAGCATATGCGGATTCCTCATTCCATACTTACACAGTTTTTGGATCCTGGATTCGCGGCCTGACAGGCCGAAAATAGAGTCTCTATTGTTTCATCTCCTACAAATAGCACCCAGGTTTCTGCGATATACAAATTGACGACGGGAGTTGAGAAGATGAGTCTCTATATAAAGTATCGACATTAGATTTTATAGAGGATATGCGGATCCATGTTTCCATATTTAGGCAGTTTTTTTATTGCGGGTTTGCAGTATGGTGGGTCAAAAAAAGAGTCTCTATTGTTCCCTGTCCTATAAATAGCACTGAGATTTCCGCGACATACAAATTGACACGAGTTTCCACGGGCTTCTTGGCTGAACATTCCATTTGTTTTGTTCTAGAACATAGGCACATCCCTCATTCCATACTTGGGCACTTTTTTGGATCGCGGGTTCGCGGGCGGGCTGAAAATTAAGTATCTATTGTTTTGTATCCTACAAATAGCACCCACACTTCCGTGATATACAAATTGACACACATACCTGTGGACATAATCTGTATATAAAATATGGAATGAGATTTTACACAGCATATGCGGATCACTAATTACATACTTAGGCATTTTTTGGAGCACGTGTTGGCGGGCGAGCAGGCTGAAAATTAAGTATCTATTGTTTTGTATCCTACAAATAGCACCCACACTTCTGCAATATACAAATTGACATGCAGACCTGTGGACATAATCTGTATATAAAATATGAAATGAGATTTTACACAGCATATGCGGATCACTAATTGCATACTTAGGCAGTTTTTGGAGCATGCATTGGCGGCCTGGCGCACCGAAAACAGTCTATTGTTTTGTCGCCTACAAATATCATCCAGACTTCAACGATATTCAAATTGACAGGTGGACTCGGGTTGCTTCGCTGAACATTGGAATTTTATTGTCTCGTTGTGATCCCGTATCAATTTCATAGTTAGCGATTTTTTTTGATCGGGGGCTCTGGAGTTGTCCCCGACATATAAATTGACACGAGTCGCTATGGACTGCTTGGTTGAACATTGCATTTGTATTGTTCTAGAAGATATGCAGATCCCTCATTCCATACTTGGGCACTTTTTGGATCGCGGGTTCGCGRCYTGGCGGGCTGAAAATTAAGTATCTATTGTTCTGTGTCCTAGAAATAGCACCTACACTTCCACGATATACAAATTTACAAGCAGGCTTCTGGACATAGTCTCTATATAAAGTATGGAATGAGATTTTATACAACATATGCGGATTCCTCATTCCATACTTACGCAGTTTTTGGATCCTGGATTCGCGGCCCGACAGGCCGAAAATAGAGTCTCTATTGTTTCGTCTCCTACAAATAGCACCCAGGTTTCTGCGATATACAAATTGACGACGGGAGTTGAGAAGATGAGTCTCTATATAAAGTATCGACATCAGATTTTATAGAGGATATGCGGATCCCTGTTTCCATATTTAGGCAGTTTTTTTATTGCGGGTTTGCAGTATGGTGGGTCAAAAAAAGAGTCTCTATTGTTCCCTGTCCTATAAATAGCACTGAGATTTCCGCGACATACAAATTGACACGAGTTTCCACGGGCTTCTTGGCTGAACATTGCATTTGTTTTGTTCTAGAACATAGGCACATCCCTCATTCCATACTTGGGCACTTTTTTGGATCGTGGGTTCGCGGGTGGGCTGAAAATTAAGTATCTATTGTTTTGTATCCTACAAATAGCACCCACACTTCCGTGATATACAAATTGACACGCATACCTGTGGACATAATCTGTATATAAAATATGGAATGAGATTTTACACAGCATATGCGGATCACTAATTACATACTTAGGCATTTTTTGGAGCACGTGTTGGCGGGCGAGCGGGCTGAAAATTAAGTATCTATTGTTCTGTATCCTACAAATAGCACCCACACTTCCACAATATACAAATTGACATGCAGACCTGTGGACATAATCTGTATATAAAATATGAAATGAGATTTTACACAGCATATGCGGATCACTAATTGCATACTTAGGCAGTTTTTGGAGCATGCATTGGCGGCCTGGCGCACCGAAAACAGTCTATTGTTTTGTCGCCTACAAATATCATCCAGACTTCAACGATATTCAAATTGACAGGTGGACTCGGGTTGCTTCGCTGAACATTGGAATTTTATTGTCTCGTTGTGATCCCGTATCAATTTCATAGTTAGCGATTTTTTTTGATCGGGGGCTCTGGAGTTGTCCCCGACATATAAATTGACACGAGTCGCTATGGACTGCTTGGTTGAACATTGCATTTGTATTGTTCTAGAAGATATGCAGATCCCTCATTCCATACTTGGGCACTTTTTGGATCGCGGGTTCGCGACCTGGCGGGCTGAAAATTAAGTATCTATTGTTNTATACAAATTGACAAGCGGACTTGTGGACATAGTCTCTATATTAACTATGGAATGAGATTTTATACAACATATGTGGATTCCTCATTCCATACTTGGGCAGTTTTTTGATCGCAGTGTTCCTTGTCCTCTGAATAGCATTCAGAGATCCACCATATACAGATTGACAGATGGACTTGAGAGCTGGCACATTAAATTATTAAAGGATGTTAAATCGCTTATTCTTAAAAGAATCAAGGAAAGAAAAGATTTTTTTTTTTAATTCTATAACCGCAAGCATAACAAGGACCACTTTGAATTTTAAGGGCATGTTGTTCATATGATACAACAATTGCATTCTGCACACTAAATATTCATTGATTTTAAATTATTCCAGGATATTAATCTGACTAACTTCATCGAATAAGCAAAAATGTGAAAACAACGACAAATTTGTATTTTAAGAGCCTCTTGTTTGTATGTGAGGACAGTCGCAGTTCAGACACTATATATTCGTTGATTTCAAATTATTTCAGAACAATAGTTTGACCAATTTCATCGATCAAGGAAATCTACTAAAGCAAGTGACAATACAGTTGTGTCACAGCGCCATAGAAATTACCAGGTGGATCTGCGTCCCAGCTGACTTAAAAAAAACAATTATATTGTTCGGTGTCCTCCAAAGAATAGTTGGAGTTCCAGGGTATACAAATTGACAGACAAAGCAGATAACCAAGGACCAACCATACTTTAAACAGTCCACAATCAAGTTCCCAAAAGGTTCCATAGAGTAGAACCCATCAACCTTTGCACCAAACAATTTGATATACAAAGAAAAGACGTCGTCGCATTTGTTTTCTGTTGAAACGAACTTTCGTCTGGATGTTGAACAAATATTATAGAGAAACATGAAGTATTTTTATTTCCTCTCAATTTCCCCTTTTCAGCCGATATGCAAAATTGCATTATCTTCATTTAAGGTGAATTTGCTTTGTATCTGAAGTTGTCGCAGTATGTACACACCACTTGCCTTTTTCTGTAGATATGTTTCATACGACAACTCTGCCAACTCAGAAAGCACATTTTGTAACAGCGGTTGCATGATCATACAGTGCACGGTTGTGTTGCCCACGGTTCGAATAACACCACTGAGGCAATGTGCATAAATATATGGACATTTTTCACTGCATCGCAAACAATCAATCGTATCATCAGTTATCAAAGCGGAGGCAGAGGCAACAGAATGGCATTTTGCACAAACAGACTCAGAGGGGGTCGATTACACATTGGTTGCAACTAAAAGACCTTCAACCTGGGAATGCGAGCAAAGGAATTAATACATTGAACAATATAATACAAAACTGCATCCCACCCTCCCCTTTAAAAATAAAAATAAAAAATTAACAGCTGCAGAAATTTGTTGAAGGCTATTTCTATAAGCAAAGCGAGGATGATTTTGTAAATGTATACACACAATAAATGTAGAGCTAGCTAGCTTCTTCAGATCCTTTACTGTATATGCTTGCAACTCTGTTACAAACGTTGATTGTGTTGTCTGAAAGATCATTTCTCTATGATCCTTCTTTTTTGTTATATTTTTAAACAGCATAAGTGGAATCTGCCCTCTATGCAATTGTTGTTCCATTGACGAAAACAAATTTGAATACATATCGAACAATTGTAGCTGCAACATGGAACAGTGCAATATTTTTGTAACGTATTCGACATACATGCAGAAGTGAAAGTAAACAACAAAATTGAATATGAAAAGCGGTACCATTGCCTTCTCATTGTCTGACTCTCCATCCTTTATCTGGAGAATGTGTTGCAACCCAAATTTCCTGGCCAGTGTGATAGCAGCCCCAATCGTTCCCATTGGGTAAATATCAGTGCTCTGTGCAACTTGTTTAATAGTCGAGTCTGAGAGGAAGCGGTATTCTGAACAAATAGGAGGAATTTTTTCCACAATGCTTGTTTCGTTGACCGAAATAATTCGATCAAAATCTCCACGGTCATATATTGTTTTTGGAAATATATTAAAATTTGTAATGGATATCCCACTACGCGGCAATATCTTTTCTGCATGTTTCTAGACAAGTTGTTGAGGAACAGTCAATGTGACTGTCATCATGGCGTCCTTGTCTGTCATATCATCACGCATAATGGGTCTACTTTTGTTTGCCTTGTCCAAGTAGGTGGTATAGAAAACCATTATGTCCCCGACGAACACCTGTCCAGTTTGGCGGTTGTTCAAGGCCTCTATTGACAGTACTTTGGATGTCATAACTCTAGACCTAAAGACATTTTTTGAATAGGAAAACTAAAGTGAATGGTAGTGTGCTACAAGTACACACATACTTTTGATGAACTATGGAGCCAAAGTTTCGCAACGACACCTCTTAGTCTGTGGAACATGCAGCAGGTTCGGCGTCTTGCTCGTACTTGCTGATACTTCTTGTGAGCTGCAAACCATGTATTGTAGATGGAATCATCATATTCGCCATGCCATAGATGAATATATAGCCCAGGAAATTTTTCTAGTAAACATAGTAAGAGCAGAGTGCATGCATCTTTACCTTTGGCCTTGTCGGTCCGTCGATGTCTGGGATGACTGACTGCTCATGGCCGTCTCACTAGTCCAACGTTTTTTGATGCAAGCATTTGCAGATGGACATCAGGACTAAGCAAATATATGCATTATATATTATATGCCCACACCCGGTTTGTATCTTTAATTTGTCGGCACACTTGGTATACCTTTTAGAAGATTGTACCACAGAACCCTCTGCTGTTGCACAGAAGAATTCATATCCATGTCCAAGCAACCTGTTTTTTCCAAGGCAACAACGCGGAAGATGCAATCGACAGGAAGGCAAGTTAGTTTGAAAACAGACATGTAAAACAAAAACAAACAGGTATATTTACCCGCCAAAGAGTCCTTCGTCCTGTCCAGCCATTTTGTTTGTTTAAATGCAGCAATGCAGTGCAAACACAATGGACATGCACTAGCTTAGTATGCAGGAATAAACGTATGCAACCTGTTTTTTCCAAGGCAGCAACGTGGAAGATGCAATCGACAGGAAGGCAAGTTAGTTTGAAAATAGACATGTAAAACAAAAAGAAACAAGTCTATTTACTTGCCAAAGAGTCCTTCATCCTGTCCATCCATTA
Organism: Picea glauca; assembly: GCA_000966675.3. Classification (NCBI taxonomy): domain Eukaryota; kingdom Viridiplantae; phylum Streptophyta; class Pinopsida; order Pinales; family Pinaceae; genus Picea; species Picea glauca. The sequence continues at coordinate 6,566 of JZKD02S0664604.1, read as the reverse complement.
TGTTTGTTTAAATGCAACAATGCATCACAAACACAACGGACATGCACTAGCTTAGTATGCAGGAACAAACGTATGCAACCAAGAAAACTTACCATGTAGGAAGGCACACAACTAGCTTAACACATATCTAGACCATAAATGAAATACAAAACAGCACAATATGAAACAACAGTACGAGCATGCACCTTTCTATATCCTCTTCAGCCAATGCAGTCGAGACTCTCTCCTTTTCTCCAGCTACTATGTTTGTTTCAATTTGGGAACCCACAAAATTTAATGAACATCAATGGAAGTTGGTATTCAGCGGAGAACAAGCAATATGTACATAGAGCAAAACTGACTCAATGAACAGTCTACAAAGGCATAAAATGAACCTTTGCGCTTCTCTATCCATGGCTATAAACGTGTACAATTTTTTTCCCTGGCCAGGCACAAAATATCACTTAACTGCATGGCCACAGCTAAACGATTTCTGCTTTTCCCTGGGAATTTATCCACATATGCCCTCTAGCCATGTTCTTTATCCTCTACACAGACTGTTGTGCACATGATACAAATTCTCAGTTTTCCGTGGCTAATTACCCACACATGCTTCCACACATGAAAATATAATCTTGCAGAATCTTTGTTGCACATATCATATGTCAAGAACAACACAAATTGCATCCTGCACACACCAGTCTACGTAGAGGAGAAAGGACATGTCATGTCATATCCACACATCTGACCATACATGGTTTATAAATGTACCTTGCATACATATGCTTTATTCCAACAAAAAAACAACAGGTATTGTAACTTCACATGTAATCCTCGAACAATTTTACATGAAACTATTTTCTTTCATGGCAGGACTGCAGCACCAAGAAAATCTCACAGAATAACAGATCTCGACTCCGCAAACATGACAAATAAAACAACTGCATATCCACTGGTGGGTGCAGGGGCTAAACACTGTAAAGCGCCCCAAACAAAACAATAACAATCCAAAAAAAAAAAACTCCAACCACCACCACTGCACCCCAACCCTACAAGGTCGAATCAAAGAAAAGAAACCAGCAAGGACCAAACCAGTGAGAAAGCACGAAGAGGTCGAACTACACCCCCAGCGCCCCAAAGCGCAAACCCCAGCCAAACAAACAGAACCAGCAACCCGGGAACCAACGAACCAGCAAGAACCACTGAGCCAGTGAACAACATATGTATCTCCAACGATTACAAAACTGCAACCCAAACAGAAAAGGAACTAGAAACACACAAGGAACATCCAACTACAAATAAGCAAACATTCTTACTTGCAAAATGCAAACTAAACAACAAACAAGGAATACAAAATGAAACCATGGCATTGAAACTTACTCTGAAACGATGAAATGCAGAAGCACAGCTCGAATCACCAGTGAAACAACAACAAGCAGCAACTGAGAAACCAGCGAACAAGAACCAATCACCGATCCAATAAACAATGTATGTAGCCTCAACGATTACGAGGATGAAGCATACAATGACAGCGACCGACAAACCAATGAAGAAGAAGCAGTCACTGAACCAGTAAACAATGTATGTAGCTTCAATGGCAGAACAAGGACGAAACATACAATGTCTATTGAACTGGCGGTAGACAATCAAGTGCAAATTCACTGTAACTGTATAGAAAATTTCGAGGAAAAATGTACTCCGAGAACCGTATTTACATAAACATTTAAGACTCTCAGGATGTCTAAGCACCTCGCAGAATGCAAACAATTAAGTTGTCAGGGGTGTTGCAGAACGTCGTGTCATGTGAACATTTACGCAGTCAGTCCTATTGATGTATCTCGAAATAAGTGTCAATACATTTCAAGAAATATACATCCGCCAAAGACGCTATAAACTTTGGAATTCTCAATCACTACAAAGCTAGGGCCCTAGATCTGTCACATCCATACATTATCAACATCTTATATGAGCTACCACTATGCAACAATGTACTATCCATGGACATTACATCTTCAGGGGTATGATTAGATGGTGTCAAAGCTTTGTAGTGATAGGTCACTTTGTGGAAGATGGGTTCTCAGATCATAATGTGGAGTCATTTCAATCTCATGATGATACAAATACTAGGGNGTTTGGCGGCTGTTCAAGGCCTCTATTGACAGTACTTTGGATGTCATAACTCTAGACCTAAAGACATTTTTTGAACAGGAAAACTAAAGTGAATGGTAGTGTGCTACAAGTACATACATACTTTTGATGAACTATGGAGCCAAAGTTTCACAACGACACCTCTTAGTCTGTGGAACATGTAGCAGGTTCGACGTCTCGCTCGTACTTGTTGATCCTTCTTGCGAGATGCAAACCATGTACTGCCGATGGCATCAACATATTCACCATGCCATAGATGAATATATAGCTCAGGAAATTTGTCTAGTAAACATAGTAAGAGCAGAGCGCATGCATCTTTACCTTTGGCCTTGTCGGTCCGCCAATGTCTGGGATGACTGACTGCTCATGGTCGTCTCACTAGTCCAACTTTTTATGATGCAAGAATTTGCAGATGGACATCAGGACTAAGCAAATATATGCATTCTATATTATATGCCCGCACCCGGTTTATATCTTTAATTTGTCGGCACACTTGGTATACCTTTTAGAAGATTGTACCACAGAACCCTCTGCTGCTGCACAAAAGAATTCATCTCCCTGTCCAAGCAACCTGTTTTTTCCAAGGCAGCAACGCGGAAGATGCAATCGACAGGAAGGCAAGTTAGTTTGAAAACAAACATGTAAAATAAAAAGAAACAGGTCTATTTACCCGCCAAAGAGTCCTTCGTCCTATCCAACCATTCTGTTTGTTTAAATGTAGCAATGCAACACAAACACAACGGACATGCACTAGCTTAGTATGTAGGAATAAACGTATGCAACCTGTTTTTTCCATGGCAACAATGCGGAAGATGCAATTGATAGGAAGGCAAGTTAGTTTGAAAACAGACATGTAAAACAAAAAGAAACAGGTCTATTTACTCACCAAAGAGTCCTTCGTCCTGTCCATCCATTATTTTTGTTTAAATGTAACAATGCATCGCAAACACAACAGACATGCACTAGCTTAGTATGCAAGAACAAACGTATGCAACCAAGAAAACTTACCATGTAGGAAGGCACGCAACTAGCTTAACACATATCTAGACCATAAATGAAATACAAAACAATGCAATATGAAACAACAGTATGAGCATGCACCTTTCTATATCCTCTTCAACCGATGCAGTCGAGACTCTCTCCTTTTCTCCAGCTACTCTGTTTGTTTCAATTTGGGAACCCACAAAATTTAATGAACATCAATGGAAGCTGGTATGCAGCGGAGAACAAGCAATATGTACATAGAGCAAAACTGACTCAATGAACAGTCTACAAAGGAATAAACATGAACCTTTGTGCTTCTCTATCCATGGTTGTAAACATGTACAATTTTTTTCCCTGGACAAAATATATTACAAGGCACAAAATATCACGCAACTGCATGGCCACAGCTAAACGATTTCTGCTTTTCCCTGGGAATTTATCCACATATGCCCTCTAGCCATGTTCTTTATCCTCTACACAGACTGTTGTGCACACGATACAAATTCTCAGTTTTCCGTGGCTAATTACCCAGACATGCTTCCACACATGAAAATATAATCTTGCAGAATCTTTGTTGCACGTATCATATGTCAAGAACAACACAAATTGCATCCTACACACACCAGTCTACTTAGAGGAGAATGGACATGTCATGTCATATCCACACATCTGACCATACATGGTTTATAAATGTACCCTGCATACATATGCTTTATTCCAACAAAAAAACAACGAGTATTGTAACTTCACATGTAATCCTCAAACAATTTTGCATGAAACGGTTTTCTTTCATGGCAGGATTGTAGCACCAGGAAAATCTCACAGAATAACAGATCTCAACTCTAAAAACATGACAAATAAAACAACTGCATATCCACTAGTGGGTGCAGGGGCTGAACACCGTAAAGCACCCCAAACAAAACAATAACAATCCAAAAAAAAAAAAACTCCAACCACCACCGTTGCACCCCAACCCTACAAGGCCGAATAAAAGAAAAGAAACCAGCAAGGACCAAACCAACGAGAAAGCACGAAGAGATCGAACTACACCCCCAGTGCCCCAAAGCGCAAACCCCAGCCAAACAAACAGAACCAGCAACCCGGGAACCAATGAACCAGCAAGAACCACTGAGCCAGTGAACAACATATGTATCTCCAACGATTACGAAACTGTAACCCAAACAGAAAAGGAACCGGAAACACACAAGGAACATGCGACTACAAATAAGCAAACATTCTTACTTGCAAACTGCAAACTAAACAACAAACAAGGAATACAAAATGAAACCATGGCATTGAAACTTACTCCGAAACAATGAAATGCAGAAGCACAGCTCGAATCACCAGCGAAACAACAACCAACAGCAACCGAGAAACCAGCGAACAAGAACCACTCACCGATCTAGTAAACAATGTATGTAGCCTCAACGATTACGAGGATGAAGCATACAATGGCAACGACCGACAAACCAGTGAAGAAGAAGCAGTCACTAAACCAGTAAACAATGTATGTAGCTTCAATGGCAGAACAAGGACGAAGCATACAATGGCTATTGAACTGGCGGTAGACAATCAAGTGCAAATTCACTATAACTGTATAGAAAATTTCAAGGAAAAATTTTAAGACTCACAGGTTGTCTAAGCACCTCGCAGAATGCAAACATTTAAGCTGTCAGGGGTGTTGCAAAACGTCACGTCATGTGAACATTTACGCAGTCAGTCCTATTAACACATCTCGAAATAAGTGTCAATACATTTCAAGAAATATACATCCGCCAAAGATGCTATAAACTTTGGAATTATCAATCACTACAAAGCTAGGGCCCTAGATCTCTCACATCCATACATTATCAACATCTTATATGAGCTACCACTATGCAACAATGTACTATCCATGGACATTACATCTTCAGGGGTATGATTAGATGGTGTCAAAGCTTTGTAGTGATAGGTCACTTTGTGGAAGATGGGTTCTCAGATCATAATGTGGAGTCATTTCAATCTCATGATGATACAAATACTAGGGATATCATAAGCCATGTATGGATGTTAGCAACCATTTTTCATTTTAGGAGTTTAGTAACGTTTAGGGTAGCACTAGTAAAACTTTTGTTGCCACTTTTCCCTGCCTTTTCCTCTGATGGAAAATTATTAGTGAGTGTTGGACATGAGAAGAAGGTAATGTTGTGGAACATGGACAATCTCAAAGCTAAAGTTCCCCTTGANATATATTAAAATTGAAAGAGAAGACATAATGAAACTTACCCATCCACATTAAGTATTAGGTTTTCCTATAAGAATAAGGCTATTCTATATAGAAGAGAGTTTTTTATATCTAAAATAATAATTTGTTTTAATTTTCTCTTTCTTTATTATGAAAGATGTGTTTCTTTTAATTCAAATATTGTGTATTATCAAATGTTTTTGGATTTGCTTGATTTTCCTCCATGTCTCCCTAGAAATATTACAACCTTAGTCTTAGTAACCWTACATAATCACTAGAATAACAAGTGTGTCAAAAAGAAACTTATGTTCTTCCCATAACCGGAACTCAACTTCTCTACAATTATTTTCAAGAGCATAAAGAGATTTCCAACCTCCATTAATTTTTTTTTCCACACGATAGTTCCAATTTAGCTTATAATGGATGTTGATTCCAAGATATTAATATGAAGGGGATATCCATGCAAATGTTACATGGTTATCCTGTGCATATTCATGAAAATGTGATCATGTTCATGGAACAATCAAGAAACCTATTTGTGTGGTTGTTCATCGAACAACCGCAGAAATTGCATGGTGTTTCAATGGGAAATCATGCAAATTGTGTGGTTTTTTATGGAACAATTGTGAGGGACACTTGCATGGTTATTTGTTAGGTGGGTACACAAATAATGCATGGGTGTTAATTGATACCGCATAAACTCCACGATTATGTAGTGAACAGTTGCACGAGTAACTTGCATGCTCATTGATTGAACAGATGCACAAATTGCACATCTATTTTTAAGATAGGTGCATAAATTGTTCTTTAAAGATAAACCTTAACTTCTGACTTTGGGATTTTTGGATTTACAAGACTTGACATAGTAGAGGGCCATACCAATCCATTGGCGTGAGTGGGACTATGAAATCCTATGGACATAGTGTTGGGTATGTGTTATATTATTTACACTAATAGCCCCACATGTTGTATGTTTCACTGGGTGTAGTGAAGGGGCGGCATGGCCCTTTGTCTAGAGGTTTGGGGGTGGATTCCCCGGCAAAAAAAAAAGAAGGGGGCAGTTTTTTGGTCTATTTTGGGCAATTTTAGCACAGGGTTTTCTATCCCATGGTTTTATAATTATAGTTAAGTAATTAAGGTTGTAATCTAATCTAGATCATTAGATTATGGCTTTTGGATACCACAAAACCATATATATTGTATTTGTAAATGGTGAAGTTAATACAATGAG
>JZKD02S0664571.1:0-15468 GCA_000966675.3 Picea glauca | reverse complement strand
GAATTTTATAGAGCAAAGGCCTCTACCTTCCATCTCACGATACCCAAATCCACGAGATGATCCTGATCCCTAGTCCTCCAAGTTCCCCTGATCACACCACGTGTCCCCCAAATATGGACAAACCTGATCTCTTCAGGACTTCACAACTCACGAAGTCGAAGGACTCCTCTTCTCTACTCTTGATGCCTGAGTCCCCAAGATACAAGGATCTCGTGACACATGTCCTCATATGGATGGATCTGATTTTCTTCAGAGTCTTGTGAGTCAGGACTTCCTGTCTCACGACCCTTTCCTCTTAGACTCATGATGTCTAAAACCATGATGGGTTTCCAGATTTCAACCACGTGTCCTCCCAACGGATGGTCCTGATTCCCTCAAGATTTCATGGGTCAAGAGCTCCAATTCTTTCCCTTTGTGTCTCCCAAACTCCGAGATGATGAAATAAGCCTTTCAGGACTTTCGTTGGGTCCTCTCCTTTTCATACGAGGTTTAAACCTCATGCAACTTCCCTGGATCCGATGGATATCAATTATCCACACCCAGATCTAACAATCTAGATTCGTTCTTCCTGTGTGTCCTTATCTACTGCTCCCTGGACATAAACCTCCAACGATTCAGATCTTATCCTGTGCCTGAATCAATGACAACTGTTCTCCCTTCTGAGCTTGCATTTTTTTATTCCTTCTCCTTGGAAGATTTCAAATTATCAAGGGCCTCAGCCTTTGCTTCCTCTTGCGAAGTCTGTATCCTTGGCTCTCACCTAAATTATTAAGATGCTCTCCCTCCTGAGCTTCCTTGAACTCAAACCCTCCAAAGGTTTATATTGGTCTCTGTGATTCCTTGCAGCTATGTCTCTGTGCATAAAAACACTCTCCCTCCTAAGCTTTGTTCTCTTTGAATCCTCGAAGGATTCTTTGACCTCTACACTCCTTGCAGTTGTCACTCTTGTTCTCAAAGGCGCTCTTCCTCTTGATATTCTCTTCTCTGAAACCTTGAAAGGTTTCTCGACCGCTATGATTCTTACAGGGTCTCTACACACCCGAAAGTGCTATCTTTCTTGAGCTTCTCTATTGCTCAGAAATCTAAGGGACTTAACCCTTTCTCTCCCTTAGATGGAGAATCTAATTCCCTCTTGGAAGTCTCTTGCTCAAGAAACTCCTTGCTGAGCCTACAGGGTATTCAGTAACCTTGTGAAGGTATTCTTCTTGACACTTCTCCTATTCTAGAACTCAAAAGAGTCCTTTCTGTGCACTCCTGCACCAACTCAATGCCCTCCTGGCAGAGTTCTCCTGAGTCTTCAGTAACTCTATCTTGTCACTGAACTTAAGATAGAGTTACTCTCCTCAATGAAACCCGTGCATCTGCTCAATTCCCTCCTGGAAGAGCTCTATAGGACTCCTAAGATATTTTATCTTCTCTGTGCCTTCCTCTACACCTGCTCAAATTCCCTCTTGGCAGAGCTCTCACAGAATCCCTCAGTGATTTTGTTTTATCCTGTGCTCTCTTTTGCATAGTCCTACCTCCAAGGTGTTCAACATCCTTGACGTTTCTCCCCTGAGTCTAAGACTTCAGCTGGTGCACCCTCCTGGCATGTCTTCGTCCAAATCCCACAGGATTCAGAAGTGCATCTATGCACTAGCTTCCAGAACCCACAGTATTCGGTCACACCCTCTTGGCATGAAGCCTCAAAGAACCCCAAACCTGAAATCAAAGAACCCACAGATAGAAGAATCTATCTATCCCTGCAAATGCATACCTAACATACATCTACAACATATAAATAACACACAAAGACATCCACACAACATATAATGACATGCAGGAAAAACTACTATTTTGTATTAATATGAAATGCCTCCTTTACAAGGTGTTCCTGAGCTCAGACTTTTGACAGAGTCTCGAATCCTTCTCTATCTACTCTTCTCACGTAGACTCTCCTATCTCTCTACTTGATTTACTCAAAATGAGATCTAAATATCTTTTACATGAGGGGGCTCTTCGAGATCTTCCCTCCATCTCACCTACCTTATTCAATTACATTGAATTTACAATTAATGGTTGTCCAGTCCAGATCGGATCTATATTTAGCATTACAACCATTAAAGGCTATATTTTATCCACAACCTACTCAAAGGAATGGCTTTATGGCTCCACAACCTTACAAACATTAAAGGCATTAAAATAAAATTCAAAATTTGAACTGAGAGGGTTGCGCCTCTCCTTCCCATTGAATGCGCGATGAGTTGGTTGGTTGGCTGGTGCATGGTTGGCTAGAGCGATGCTCCTGCATCAAAAAAGATAATGGATAAATCTTGTAAGTCTCCCAAATACAAAAAATCTTGATTCTAAATCACGTCATTCTCCAAAAATGCTAACGGATAAATGCCGTCAGTCTCCAACAAAATCTTGATCGTATTTTGCAAAAAATCTCCCGAATCTCCTGAATCTTATTTCTCAAAATTTGAAAGCTGTGAGGAGTTTGAATATGGCCCACAACACGATGATTTCTTGCTCTCACGCTCACTGTCATTTGGTATATTTTTTCATGCTAGGATGCATGATTTCTCATTTTTTCCCCCATTTTTTTATTTGGGTGCTTACATATAACATATAGGGATAGTAATTATAGAGACACTTATTTTTTAGTTCTTTTGAATAGGTTTCACAATTACAAAAATTTTATTTCATAGTAGTTGTGAGGATTCATGAATAGTAGTTTATTAATTTCAATAAACAAATATATTCTAATGAGGGTATCCAAAGAGGTCCTTCCTCTTGCTCCTCGATTGAATAACATAATGGTTGATTGGTTGTTGGGTAACATTTTTCTCCTTCACCTATGCACTCAAATGATTTGTGGGTATTTGAAATGAGCCTTCCAACCCTCCTTTGTGGGATGAGATGATTAGAGGAATCATGGGGCCATTAGTGAAATTATCTGAGATAATTTAAGGGATGATAGGGACATAGTGCATTTGTAGGCCATTTGTATACATATGGATATTTGTGATCATTCAAGTGATTACAATCACATTAGTTCATTTGTAGGGATTACAATCACATTAGTGGACTTCTATGTCTACATGGATAACAACACAGTGCAAGGATTTGAGATAATCCAAGGGATTACAAGCACATCATTGCATATGTATTCATTCAGGTATTTGATATGGACCTACTTCTCCCTCCTCTAAGCGTTGAGATTATTTCAGGCATTATACAACGTTAGTGTGGGTATTTGAGATGATTCAAGGGATTATAGGGACATCAATACATTTGTAATCCATTTGTGTCTATGTGGGTACTTGAGATGATTTAAGAGATTATAAGCATCTTGGTGGATTTTCATTCCTACTGGAATTTGACATGATTTGAGGACTCATTGGATTGTGAGTGGGTGTTGTGCCTAAGGGATTATAGGCATAAATGTGCATTTAGAGCTATCATTTGTCATGTTAGTAGAACATCAAAAAACGTGCTATGTCTTGGTGCTAGTTCGAAAGACTAATAATTGGATACATGTATCTTGTGGTGTCTTGGAATATGTTTTATGATTATATATTCTCCTACGTATGTTTGTTTGTATTTAAAATGATCCAAGAGATTGCATGCCCATAGGTATTTGAGATGATTTAGTGACTAGATTATGAGTGGGTGTTGTATTTAAGGGATTATAGCCATATTGATGCATTTATACCATTGTGAGTATTTGTGATGACAAGCATGTGAATGCATTTGAATGCTTGCAAGTATTTGATATGGTATGAGGGATTGCAAGGACGTCAATACATTTTCATGTATGTGGGTATTGAGATGATATGAGGACCATTCTATCATTCTGTTGTAAGCACGTGTTGTGCGATGGTTAATAAATTCATCCGCATTGACATAATAATCTATTTGATTTAATATGTAATGTGTATGAGATACTTGTTGATAACATTTCCAATAAGGGTTGTTATATATTCAATTTAGAAAATGCTCTTAAGATTACATGGATTTTGGGTTAACCGATATCTTGTATATGCTTTTTGGATCTTGCAGGTCAGGGGAATTTGAAGAATTGAAATATGAGGAGAAACAAGACAATTGTAGATTGTTGTTGCAAAGAGAGACATGAATAGGGAGTTTGTTTTTTGATGTCAAGACTTAGATTAGAGAAATTAGTATTTGTATGCTTCGAGGAGAATTGAGTTGCACTAAGGTGCATTGCTAATTACCATGGGTATTAAATTGGATAGAGAAATCCACGAGTCTTCCATTTAGAAGGGGTTCTGTAATCTCAACTTCTATGGAACAAAGTTGGAGGCTCCTTCCAACAAGTTTACTACCTTCTTATCATGTTCTTCACGATCTTTGAGATTTGTAGATGGTGCAACCATGTTCTCCACAAGGCACCATAATTATTCCATTTCCAAGAGGTTTTTTAATCTCAACTTCTATGGAACATGATTGTAGGATCATTCCAACAATTGATTCTTTCACATCCTAGGAGTTTCCATTGTTGTAATTTTTTTGAACAAGCTACAATATACAATCATTAGATTAACTAGGGATTTTTACCCGACAACTCTTTTGAGTTCCACATGCTGATCATTGATTTTTTTTTATCTATATCTAAATATTAGACATATTGTTCACTCAAATCCTTTTAAAACTCTCTATTCCAGACAATGTGTCTCTCTATATCAAAAATAAATATGATTTCATAAACTATGCTCTTATACCATGTTAAAACTCTTCAGAATATGGTAAAAATTATAGTTTTATGTCTATACTACAATCTTAATTTTACTAGAAATTGAAAAACATCAAATTGAGGAAAGTAGTAGTGGGTACACAAATATGAAACTTGAATATCATTACTATTTATTACACATGGAAACAAGAATTACATTGAAATCTTTAAACTTTTCCCTTCACCCACTGCTTCGTAATTTGCAAAACTTAATGAAAAAAAACCATACCCCTGCCCTCCCATTTATAGGCTAGGAGGTATAATGAATGTGGACACATGCAAACTAGTGCCTTAAATAGAATAAATGTAAATCCTACATTTTTTCTTAGTGTCATGATTAGCAAACTCAACCTACATGAAAAAACTACTCATAGGAAGGTGTGCCCAATAGAGTAAGGTACAAGTATGCATGAAAAGCACCCTATCTAACCTTGGAGACATTCCACAAGGAAAGAACCCTATCTAATATTGGAAAAATTCCACATGTGAATCACTCTAACTAGTTGTGCATACAACTACTAACTCAAGAAAAATAAAAAATAGAGTTGAACTACTAAATATATAAAGAATTTGAATTAGATCTAAACTAAGGAATGCCACATGAATACACCCTCCATATCTCTTTCCTCCATAAATGTTCCCATCTTGTCACTCATTGTTGTATAGAATTGTTGAAGGAGCGTTTATTTTTACTGTTATCATTAATGTTGTTGTATGAAATCTTTGTTATTATTACGATCATTGTATTGAATCTTTGCTTGAATACCTACCACCATACCTTCTTTGCATTCACATAGATATTTCTTTCTTGTTGTTGCCATTAATGGAGCTCCATTGGACATTTTTTGAGGTACTAAAAGTCCAACACTTATCTTCATCCTTGTCCCACAAATTCCCCCACATATGAAATCCCTTATTCTCCAACATTGTTCTTGAAAAGGAAGAAATGAACTCAAGTTGTCCTCTTTTTCGTCAAGAAACTCCAAATTTATCCTGAAACACAAATCCATCCTTTTTGATAATCTACATAGTCACAATTCAACTCTTTGGATATCCCCTTTGATGCTTACAATACCCTCTTGATAACACAATAATTGTAGATCTTAAAAGCTTCAGTCACCCTCTGTGGTAGACACCATATGGGTTGGGTATTCCATTTACATGTATCATTTTGGATTTGATTCGAAATGAATATATACCAAGATGAATTGATGGTAATGTCCTCAACAAATCGTTGTGCTATGAAGGGATTCCTTTGAGGATGTGTATTTGATAGCTAAGGCATTTTATCCTTTTTAGGAAAGTAGAAAGGTCTGAAAAAACCAATGGCATTCCTCTTTTCTCACTTAGGTTTCCCAAAATAAAATGTCAAAGAAGTATTTCCCTATGCAACATAGTTACCAACTTGTCGAGAACCCTTCAGAGTTATTGGTTTTTTAGAGGTGACATTTAGTGGCTATTTTTACCCATGTTCCAAAATGTGGAGCTACTAGTAACAAAATTTTTTGGGGCATTAAAATAGGAACCTTTTACAACCATGGCATTAAAATCATAATAATTTTGTCACAAAAACTTTAAAATAAACACTTGAATCAAGAAGTGATTCTAATAGTAACACCATTTTTTTTTATTTTTGATAGATAAATTGCAACTTATTTGAAACCTCTCACCTTGACAAGTGCTACCATTGCAACAAAAACTTTAAATCTTCATCTAAATCGAAAAGTGGTGCTCCTAGTAGTTTTCCTCTTTTTTCTAGGGAAACAATTGTAATTTTTTTGAAATCATGGCCTTGACAACTAATACCCTAGGAGATAAAATATTAATACCAACCACGGAATTGAATCAAATATACCCTATGCAATTGAAAAATCTAATGGCTCTCTCCATTCAAAGAAATCCACTTGGAATTAAGAATGGTATGTAATTGATGTTGTTGATGACGAATGGAGTAGATCTTACATGAATCATTCTCCTACCATCCTCCTCCAAGATGTCCTGATACTCCTAAAGATGAAGGTCCCTGAAATATGGAAATTATGAGGAGAAGGAATGATATCACATAAACCAAATAATTACTTTAGTTTTCCAACATGATGGGCTGAAATAAATATGTGATGCATCAAAAATGCCAAGGGGATGAGCCCTGCAAACACCTAACCACTCATTTAGTAGCCAAAATGATTTCTTGGGTTTCTACTTTAATCATACAAAGGTCCCCCTCATCCTTGGGAATGATATAGAATATACAAGGGACCATGGTAAGATCATAAGCCCCACAATACTTGGATCACAAATAAGAGCACAAAATTTGTTCAAATTATAGAAATTGTTCCCCGGATGGTGTGACAACTAGACATAGTTAAAGTAAATATGTCATGGGGAGGCAATGAGAGTTAATGACCCCAAACACTAGCCCCCCAACCATTATTTCAGAATGACCCGCACCTAATGGAGAGTAATGGAAGTGTGCCTGGATAATGTTGCAGGTTTAATCACCCCCCGCGTAAGCCATACCAAGTGTATCGTGCTAGGAACCAGGCTTAGGGAAGTCGTCACCTCGACTCTCATGGATAGCCTATCTGTCAATTTGAGTTTCACTAAGAGGGATATGCCTTGGTGAATTCATTCATTCCCTCTATGCATTTGGTCTTGTTCCTTGGCTTTTTTGGGAAAATTATCTCTTTTTCCCTCTGTAATTGTGCTTACTCCATGGATCTCTCAGGAAAATTATCTCATTTTCCCTCTGTAATTGCACTCCTACCCCTCATCTCTCTCAGGCGAATTCTCTTCATTTTCCTCTACAATTTCTCTTACTCCACGACTCTTTCAGGCTCTCCCAGGCTCTTCCCACTAGTCCCTCTACCCTCCTCCTTCACTCCTCCACATACCAGCCTCCNGAATTTTATAGAGCAAAGGCCTCTACCTTCCATCTCACGATACCCAAATCCACGAGATGATCCTGATCCCTAGTCCTCCAAGTTCCCCTGATCACACCACGTGTCCCCCAAATATGGACAAACCTGATCTCTTCAGGACTTCACAACTCACGAAGTCGAAGGACTCCTCTTCTCTACTCTTGATGCCTGAGTCCCCAAGATACAAGGATCTCGTGACACATGTCCTCATATGGATGGATCTGATTTTCTTCAGAGTCTTGTGAGTCAGGACTTCCTGTCTCACGACCCTTTCCTCTTAGACTCATGATGTCTAAAACCATGATGGGTTTCCAGATTTCAACCACGTGTCCTCCCAACGGATGGTCCTGATTCCCTCAAGATTTCATGGGTCAAGAGCTCCAATTCTTTCCCTTTGTGTCTCCCAAACTCCGAGATGATGAAATAAGCCTTTCAGGACTTTCGTTGGGTCCTCTCCTTTTCATACGAGGTTTAAACCTCGTGCAACTTCCCTGGATCCGATGGATATCAATTATCCACACCCAGATCTAACAACCTAGATTCATTCTTCCTGTGTGTCCTTCTCTACTGCTCCCTGGACATAAACCTCCAACGATTCAGATCTTATCCTGTGCCTGAATCAATGACAACTGTGCTCCCTTCTGAGCTTGCATTTTTTTATTCCTTCTCCTTGGAATATTTCAAATTATCAAGGGTCTCAGCCTTTGCTTCCTCTTGCGAAGTCTGTATCCTTGGCTCTCACCTAAATTATTAAGATGCTCTCCCTCCTGAGCTTCCTTGAACTCAAACACTCCAAAGGGTTATCTTGGTCTCTGTGATTCCTTGCAGCTATGTCTCTATGCATAAAAAAAATCTCCCTCCTAAGCTTTGTTCTCTTTGAATCCTCGAAGGATTCTTTGACCTCTACACTCCTTGCAGTTGTCACTCTTGTGCTCAAAGGCACTCTTCCTCTTGAGCTTCTCTTCTCTGAAACCTTGAAAGGTTTCTCGACCGCTATGATTCCTACAGGGTCTCTACACACCCGAAAGTGCTATCTGTCTTGAGCTTCTCTATTGCTCAGAACTCTAAGGGACTTAACCCTTTCTCTCCCTTAGATGGAGAATCTAATGCCCTCTTGGCAGTCTCTTGCTCAAGAAACTCCTTGCTGATCCTACAGGGTATTCAGTAACCTTGTGAAGGTCTTCTTCTTGACACTTCTCCTATTCTAGAACTCAAAAGAGTCCTTTCTATGCACTCCTGCACCAACTCAATGCCCTCCTGGAAGAGTTCTCCTAAGTCTTTAGTAACTCTATCTTGTCACTGAACTTAAGATAGAGTTACTCTCCTCGATGAAACCCGTGCATCTGCTCAATTCCCTCCTGGAAGAGCTCTATAGGACTCCTAAGAGATTTTATCTTCTCTGTGCCTTCCTCTGCACCTGCTCAAATGCCCTCTTGGCAGAGCTCTCACAGAATCCCTCAGTGATTTTGTTTTGTCCTGTGCTCTCTTCTGCATAGTCCTACCTCCAAGGTGTTCAACATCCTTGAGGTTTCTCCCCTGAGTCTAAGACTTCAGCTGGTGCACCCTCCTGGCATGTCTTCGTCCAAATCCCGCAGGATTCAGAAGTGCATCTATGCACTAGCTTCCAGAACCCACAGTATTCGGTCACACCCTCTTGTCATGAAGCCTCAAAGAACCCCAAACCTAAAATCAAAGAACCCATAGATAGAAGAATCTATCTATCCCTGCAAATGCATACCTAACATACATCTACAACATATAAATAACACACAAAGACATCCACACAACATAGAATGACATGCAGGAAAAACTACTATTTTGTATTAATATGAAATGCCTCCTTTACAAGGTGTTCCTGAGCTCAGACTTTTGACAGAGTCTCGACTCCTTCTCTATCTACTCTTCTCACGTAGACTCTCCTATCTCTCTACTTGATTTACTCAAAATGAGATCTAAATATCTTTTACATGAGGGGGCTCTTCGAGCTCTTCCCTCCATCTCACCTACCTTATTCAATTACATTGAATTTACAATTAATGGCTGTCCAGTCCAGATCGGATCTAGATTTAGCATTACAACCATTAAAGGCTATATTTTATCCACAACCTACTCAAAGGAATGGCTTTATGGCTCCACAACCTTACAAACATTAAAGGCATTAAAATAAAATTCAAAATTTGAACTGAGAGGGTTGCGCCTCTCCTTCCCATTGAATGCGCGATGAGTTGGTTGGTTGGCTGGTGCATGGTTGGCTAGAGCGATGCTCCTGCATCAAAAAAGATAATGGATAAATCTTGTAAGTCTCCCAAATACAAAAAATCTTGATTCTAAATCACGTCATTCTCCAAAAATGCTAACGGATAAATGCCGTCAGTCTCCAACAAAATCTTGATCGTATTTTGCAAAAAATCTCCCGAATCTCCTGAATCTTATTTCTCAAAATTTGAAAGCTGTGAGGAGTTTGAATATGGCCCACAACACGATGATTTCTTGCTCTCACGCTCACTGTCATTTGGTATATTTTTTCATGCTAGGATGCATGATTTCTCATTTTTTCCCCCATTTTTTTATTTGGGTGCTTACATATAACATATAGGGATAGTAATTATAGAGACACTTATTTTTTAGTTCTTTTGAATAGGTTTCACAATTACAAAAATTTTATTTCATAGTAGTTGTGAGGATTCATGAATAGTAGTTTATTAATTTCAATAAACAAATATATTCTAATGAGGGTATCCAAAGAGGTCCTTCCTCTTGCTCCTCGATTGAATAACATAATGGTTGATTGGTTGTTGGGTAACATTTTTCTCCTTCACCTATGCACTCAAATGATTTGTGGGTATTTGAAATGAGCCTTCCAACCCTCCTTTGTGGGATGAGATGATTAGAGGAATCATGGGGCCATTAGTGAAATTATCTGAGATAATTTAAGGGATGATAGGGACATAGTGCATTTGTAGGCCATTTGTATACATATGGATATTTGTGATCATTCAAGTGATTACAATCACATTAGTTCATTTGTAGGGATTACAATCACATTAGTGGACTTCTATGTCTACATGGATAACAACACAGTGCAAGGATTTGAGATAATCCAAGGGATTACAAGCACATCATTGCATATGTATTCATTCAGGTATTTGATATGGACCTACTTCTCCCTCCTCTAAGCGTTGAGATTATTTCAGGCATTATACAACGTTAGTGTGGGTATTTGAGATGATTCAAGGGATTATAGGGACATCAATACATTTGTAATCCATTTGTGTCTATGTGGGTACTTGAGATGATTTAAGAGATTATAAGCATCTTGGTGGATTTTCATTCCTACTGGAATTTGACATGATTTGAGGACTCATTGGATTGTGAGTGGGTGTTGTGCCTAAGGGATTATAGGCATAAATGTGCATTTAGAGCTATCATTTGTCATGTTAGTAGAACATCAAAAAACGTGCTATGTCTTGGTGCTAGTTCGAAAGACTAATAATTGGATACATGTATCTTGTGGTGTCTTGGAATATGTTTTATGATTATATATTCTCCTACGTATGTTTGTTTGTATTTAAAATGATCCAAGAGATTGCATGCCCATAGGTATTTGAGATGATTTAGTGACTAGATTATGAGTGGGTGTTGTATTTAAGGGATTATAGCCATATTGATGCATTTATACCATTGTGAGTATTTGTGATGACAAGCATGTGAATGCATTTGAATGCTTGCAAGTATTTGATATGGTATGAGGGATTGCAAGGACGTCAATACATTTTCATGTATGTGGGTATTGAGATGATATGAGGACCATTCTATCATTCTGTTGTAAGCACGTGTTGTGCGATGGTTAATAAATTCATCCGCATTGACATAATAATCTATTTGATTTAATATGTAATGTGTATGAGATACTTGTTGATAACATTTCCAATAAGGGTTGTTATATATTCAATTTAGAAAATGCTCTTAAGATTACATGGATTTTGGGTTAACCGATATCTTGTATATGCTTTTTGGATCTTGCAGGTCAGGGGAATTTGAAGAATTGAAATATGAGGAGAAACAAGACAATTGTAGATTGTTGTTGCAAAGAGAGACATGAATAGGGAGTTTGTTTTTTGATGTCAAGACTTAGATTAGAGAAATTAGTATTTGTATGCTTCGAGGAGAATTGAGTTGCACTAAGGTGCATTGCTAATTACCATGGGTATTAAATTGGATAGAGAAATCCACGAGTCTTCCATTTAGAAGGGGTTCTGTAATCTCAACTTCTATGGAACAAAGTTGGAGGCTCCTTCCAACAAGTTTACTACCTTCTTATCATGTTCTTCACGATCTTTGAGATTTGTAGATGGTGCAACCATGTTCTCCACAAGGCACCATAATTATTCCATTTCCAAGAGGTTTTTTAATCTCAACTTCTATGGAACATGATTGTAGGATCATTCCAACAATTGATTCTTTCACATCCTAGGAGTTTCCATTGTTGTAATTTTTTTGAACAAGCTACAATATAC
Organism: Picea glauca; assembly: GCA_000966675.3. NCBI lineage: Eukaryota > Viridiplantae > Streptophyta > Pinopsida > Pinales > Pinaceae > Picea > Picea glauca. The sequence goes on along the minus strand of JZKD02S0664571.1, from coordinate 3,295 downwards.
AATCATTAGATTAACTAGGGATTTTTACCCGACAACTCTTTTGAGTTCCACATGCTGATCATTGATTTTTTTTTATCTATATCTAAATATTAGACATATTGTTCACTCAAATCCTTTTAAAACTCTCTATTCCAGACAATGTGTCTCTCTATATCAAAAATAAATATGATTTCATAAACTATGCTCTTATACCATGTTAAAACTCTTCAGAATATGGTAAAAATTATAGTTTTATGTCTATACTACAATCTTAATTTTACTAGAAATTGAAAAACATCAAATTGAGGAAAGTAGTAGTGGGTACACAAATATGAAACTTGAATATCATTACTATTTATTACACATGGAAACAAGAATTACATTGAAATCTTTAAACTTTTCCCTTCACCCACTGCTTCGTAATTTGCAAAACTTAATGAAAAAAAACCATACCCCTGCCCTCCCATTTATAGGCTAGGAGGTATAATGAATGTGGACACATGCAAACTAGTGCCTTAAATAGAATAAATGTAAATCCTACATTTTTTCTTAGTGTCATGATTAGCAAACTCAACCTACATGAAAAAACTACTCATAGGAAGGTGTGCCCAATAGAGTAAGGTACAAGTATGCATGAAAAGCACCCTATCTAACCTTGGAGACATTCCACAAGGAAAGAACCCTATCTAATATTGGAAAAATTCCACATGTGAATCACTCTAACTAGTTGTGCATACAACTACTAACTCAAGAAAAATAAAAAATAGAGTTGAACTACTAAATATATAAAGAATTTGAATTAGATCTAAACTAAGGAATGCCACATGAATACACCCTCCATATCTCTTTCCTCCATAAATGTTCCCATCTTGTCACTCATTGTTGTATAGAATTGTTGAAGGAGCGTTTATTTTTACTGTTATCATTAATGTTGTTGTATGAAATCTTTGTTATTATTACGATCATTGTATTGAATCTTTGCTTGAATACCTACCACCATACCTTCTTTGCATTCACATAGATATTTCTTTCTTGTTGTTGCCATTAATGGAGCTCCATTGGACATTTTTTGAGGTACTAAAAGTCCAACACTTATCTTCATCCTTGTCCCACAAATTCCCCCACATATGAAATCCCTTATTCTCCAACATTGTTCTTGAAAAGGAAGAAATGAACTCAAGTTGTCCTCTTTTTCGTCAAGAAACTCCAAATTTATCCTGAAACACAAATCCATCCTTTTTGATAATCTACATAGTCACAATTCAACTCTTTGGATATCCCCTTTGATGCTTACAATACCCTCTTGATAACACAATAATTGTAGATCTTAAAAGCTTCAGTCACCCTCTGTGGTAGACACCATATGGGTTGGGTATTCCATTTACATGTATCATTTTGGATTTGATTCGAAATGAATATATACCAAGATGAATTGATGGTAATGTCCTCAACAAATCGTTGTGCTATGAAGGGATTCCTTTGAGGATGTGTATTTGATAGCTAAGGCATTTTATCCTTTTTAGGAAAGTAGAAAGGTCTGAAAAAACCAATGGCATTCCTCTTTTCTCACTTAGGTTTCCCAAAATAAAATGTCAAAGAAGTATTTCCCTATGCAACATAGTTACCAACTTGTCGAGAACCCTTCAGAGTTATTGGTTTTTTAGAGGTGACATTTAGTGGCTATTTTTACCCATGTTCCAAAATGTGGAGCTACTAGTAACAAAATTTTTTGGGGCATTAAAATAGGAACCTTTTACAACCATGGCATTAAAATCATAATAATTTTGTCACAAAAACTTTAAAATAAACACTTGAATCAAGAAGTGATTCTAATAGTAACACCATTTTTTTTTATTTTTGATAGATAAATTGCAACTTATTTGAAACCTCTCACCTTGACAAGTGCTACCATTGCAACAAAAACTTTAAATCTTCATCTAAATCGAAAAGTGGTGCTCCTAGTAGTTTTCCTCTTTTTTCTAGGGAAACAATTGTAATTTTTTTGAAATCATGGCCTTGACAACTAATACCCTAGGAGATAAAATATTAATACCAACCACGGAATTGAATCAAATATACCCTATGCAATTGAAAAATCTAATGGCTCTCTCCATTCAAAGAAATCCACTTGGAATTAAGAATGGTATGTAATTGATGTTGTTGATGACGAATGGAGTAGATCTTACATGAATCATTCTCCTACCATCCTCCTCCAAGATGTCCTGATACTCCTAAAGATGAAGGTCCCTGAAATATGGAAATTATGAGGAGAAGGAATGATATCACATAAACCAAATAATTACTTTAGTTTTCCAACATGATGGGCTGAAATAAATATGTGATGCATCAAAAATGCCAAGGGGATGAGCCCTGCAAACACCTAACCACTCATTTAGTAGCCAAAATGATTTCTTGGGTTTCTACTTTAATCATACAAAGGTCCCCCTCATCCTTGGGAATGATATAGAATATACAAGGGACCATGGTAAGATCATAAGCCCCACAATACTTGGATCACAAATAAGAGCACAAAATTTGTTCAAATTATAGAAATTGTTCCCCGGATGGTGTGACAACTAGACATAGTTAAAGTAAATATGTCATGGGGAGGCAATGAGAGTTAATGACCCCAAACACTAGCCCCCCAACCATTATTTCAGAATGACCCGCACCTAATGGAGAGTAATGGAAGTGTGCCTGGATAATGTTGCAGGTTTAATCACCCCCCGCGTAAGCCATACCAAGTGTATCGTGCTAGGAACCAGGCTTAGGGAAGTCGTCACCTCGACTCTCATGGATAGCCTATCTGTCAATTTGAGTTTCACTAAGAGGGATATGCCTTGGTGAATTCATTCATTCCCTCTATGCATTTGGTCTTGTTCCTTGGCTTTTTTGGGAAAATTATCTCTTTTTCCCTCTGTAATTGTGCTTACTCCATGGATCTCTCAGGAAAATTATCTCATTTTCCCTCTGTAATTGCACTCCTACCCCTCATCTCTCTCAGGCGAATTCTCTTCATTTTCCTCTACAATTTCTCTTACTCCACGACTCTTTCAGGCTCTCCCAGGCTCTTCCCACTAGTCCCTCTACCCTCCTCCTTCACTCCTCCACATACCAGCCTCCGCAATTCCTCCACCATGTCAAGAGAAAGGGGGAAGTACATGAGAGGCTCGTTTTATTAGAGGGCCCTATCTAGATGCGACATACTCACCCCCTCCCAATTGAATCTCATAAAAGTCAGAAATAATATCTAGGGGTTGACTGAGCTTCCATCGTCACCCACTCACTCTCATCCTTTGATCCATGGAAACCATTC
>JZKD02S0664570.1:258717-274136 GCA_000966675.3 Picea glauca | reverse complement strand
TAAATATATTAATTAATTAATACATTATTAATTTATTAAGTAAAAAGTGGGTATGTGATGAACATAAATGTTGTATTTTCATAGTCAACTAAGATCAACCATAGTTATTCTCATCACATTGCGACAATATGGTTATGTTTGTCACATTAACACATTATTAATATATTAATAAATAAATACATTATATAGTATATTAATAAATTAATTTAATACATTACTAATTCCGCCCCCCAACAATTTGACTGGTAAAGTCTACGAAGGTATACATACCCTACCCCCCTCTGGATTTGAACCTGTGACCTCTTAAGAAAAACACATGTTCTTAACCATTAGGCCCACTTAGGCCCACTCAGACTGTATTACTACAAAAGTATAACACACTAATAAAAACAACATTAATAATACATTAATAATGAATTAATACATTAACACATTAACAAGTTATTAATATATTAACAAATTGTGTAATATATTAATAAATAAATAAATTAACACATTATTAAATATATTAATTAATTAGTACATTATTAATTTATATACTACAAAAGTATAACACATTAATAAAGATAACATTAATAATGCATTAATAATAATAAAGTAGTAATACATTAAACTTAATGTATTTAGTAAAGCATTATTAAAATATTAATACATTAACAATATAATATTACAATGTATTAATTTATAAATTATAATATTAATACATTGTTAAAGTAATAATACATTAATAAACACATTAATAAGCTAATAATACATTAATTAATACTTTGTTAAAGTAATAATACATTAATAAATACATTATTAAAATATTAATACCTTAATAAACACATTAATAAACTAATAATACATTATTAAAGTATCTATACATTTATTGAAAATTATCGTGGTTTACAGTGGTTAACCATGATTATAGTTTCTTGTGGTCATAACTATAATGATTGGATATTTGCATCACATTGTGACGATGACACTATGTTCATGACATAGCCACGACGAGAATATGTTCATCACATTGTGACAATATGGTAACTTTTGTCACAGTACGATAAAAGGGCTAAGTTCATCACATTGGGATGATAGGATATTTGTGTCACATTATATGACACAAATATTTGCATTGCATTGCAATGATGGGGGTATGTTGACAGCATTATGATGACAAGATATTGTTTGTCGCATGTTGATGACGATGAGGATATTTCAACGAGGGGGCTATGTTCATTACATTTTGAAAACATGATATATAAGTAAAAGGTGGCTATGTGATGAACACAAATGTTGTATGTTCATCAGATTGCAATGAAATGACATTGATTTTGACAACATGGCTATGATCATCACATTATGATGACAAGACATTGTTTGTCACATTATGACAACATAATATTTGCATCACATTGTGACGACGACGATATGTTCATAATAATGTGATGAGGAGGCTATGCTCATCACGTTGTGACAATATGGTTATGTTCAACAGATTGTTACAATGATATTATGTTTGTCACATTGCAACAATATGGTTATGTTTGTCACATTGCGATAATATGGTTATGGCTAGCCATGGTCATCTATGGAAAACAACTTTCTAACATGATTAACCATTTTCAACCATGGTCAATCACAATAAACCATGGTCATGGTAAACCAACGTCAACCATATTGATGTTCGTGACATTGCAACAATATAGTTATCTTCGTCACATGGTATCTTCATCGTATAAGGCTATGTTCATCACATGTGACAATATGGTTATGTCCCTCACTATGTGATGGCGGGGCGATGTTCATCACATTGCGAGGACAAGGTATTTGCATGACATAATGAAGACAAGATATTTTTGTCACATTGTAATGACGGGGCTATCTTCATAACATTGGGAAAATAAGATAGTGTTTGTCACATATTGACAATGACAGGGATATTGCGACGATGCGAGTATGTTCATCACATTGCGACAACATGACGTTTAAGTAAAAAGTGGGTATGTGATGAACATAAATGTTGTATTTCCATCATCAACTAAGGTCAACCATAGTTATTCTCATGACATTATGACAATATAGTTATGTTTGTCACATTGTATGTTCATTGTATAAGGCTATGTTTATCGCATTGTGACAATATGGTTAAGTTTGTCATAGTGTAACGATCGGGAAATGTTCATCACATTACGAGTACAAGATATTTTCATCACATTATGACAATTGGATATTTTCATCACATTGTGACAATGGGGAAATGTTCATAATATTGCAATGATAGGGTATTGTTTGTCACATATCGACAATGACACAACTATGGTCATCACATTGTAACGATATGACATCTAAGTAAAAAGTGGCAATGTGATGAACATAAATGTCGTATGTTCATTGTATTTTGTATGGTTTTTTGATGAAGATAAATGTCATGTGTTCATCACATTGTGACAACAAGACATTTATTGTGACAACGGGGCTATGTGCATCACATTGCGACGAGAGGACATTGTTCGTCACATTATGACCCAACTTTGTATATTTGCATCGCATTATAATGACCTGATTTTTGCATCACATTGCAACGATGGGGCTATGTACATAACATTTTGATGATACGATATTGTTTGTCAAATATTGATGACAATGGGGATATTGCAGCAATGGGGCTATGTTCATCGCATTGCGATGATATGACATTTAAGTAAAACATAGCTATGTGATTAACATAAATGTCATATGTGCATCGTTAACCAAGGTCAACCATAGTTATGTTCACCACATTGTGACAATATGGTTATGTTTGTCACATTGTATGCTCATCGTATAAGGATATGTTTGTCACATTACGACAATATGATTAAGTTCGTCACAGTGCAATGGTCGAGCTCTGCTCATCGTGATGCGAGGAAAAGATAGTTGTATGACATTATGAACATTGGATATTTCTATCACATTGTGATCACGGGGCTATGTTCATAACATTGACAGGATATTATTTGTCACATTGACAATGATGAGGATATTCTTACAATGAGGCTATGTTCATCACATTGCGATGATAGGAGATACAAGTGAAAATTGGCTATGTGATGAACATTAATGTCGTATGTTCATATTATGTCGTATGGCTATGTGATGAACATAAATGTTGCATGTTCATATTATGTCATATGGCTATGTGATGAACAAAAATGTTGTATGTTCATCTTATGTTGTATGGCTATGTGATGAACATAAATGTCGTATGTTCATCTTATGTCGTATGGATAGTGAATCTACTGGATATTTGTGTCACATTGCGACGAGGAGGCCACGATCATAACTTTGCGACAACATGATATTGTTTTTCACATATTGATGATGATGGGGATATTGCGACAACGGGGCTATGTTCATCGCATTGTGATGACATGACATTTGTGTAAAACGTAGCTATGTGAAGAACATAAATGCCATATGTTCATCATCAACCAAGGTCAAGAATAGTTATGTTCATCACATTGTGAAAATATGGTTATGTTTGTCACATTGTATGTTCATCGTCTAAGGCTATGTTTTTCACATTGTGACAATATGGTTAAGTTTTTCATAGTGCAATGGTCAGGTTATGTTCGTCAGATTGTGAGGATAGGATATTTGCATCACATTATAAAAAAGGGGATATTGATGATGATGGGGATATTGCGACAATGGGGCTATGTTCATCGCATTGTGATGACATGACATTTGTGTAAAACGTAGCTATGTGATGAACATAAATGCCATATGTTCATCGTCAACCAAGGTCAAGAATAGTTATATTCATCACATTGTGACAATATGGTTATGTTCGTCACATTGTATGTTCATCATATAAGGCTATGTTTTTCACATTGTGACAATATGATTAAGTTCTTCATAGTGCAATGGTCGAGCTATGTTTGTCAGATTGTGAGGATAGAATATTTGCATCACATTATGACAACTGGATATTTGTGTCACATTGTGATGACAAGATTTGTTTGTCACATTGATGATGATGAGGATATTGTGGCAATGTGATGCAGGAGCATCGATCCTTGTCAGCCAACCAGCTAGCCAGCCACATCAGCGCGCACTCAGTGAGAGCTGAAGGAAGGCGCAACCTCATTTTGAATTTGAATTCAATGTAATTAAATGTCTTAGGCTGGTGAGCCAGAAGAGCCATGCCTTTGCGCAGGCTGTAGATAAGATAGGCATTTAATGTGTTGTATGGATGAGATCTAGTTCCAGATCTCGGACTAGACAACCCATTTATTGTAAATTAATTAGAGTAGGAAAATTCGGAAGGAAGGCGCTAAGAGCACCTCAGGAAAAAGAGGCATAGAGATCTCATTTTGGGGGGAGTCGATAATGCATGTAAAGCAGTAGTGAGAGCCGAGAGAGAGCTCGAGGAACACCTTGTAAAAATATACAGGCATTTGCCATTATTAATACAGAGCAGTTTTTCTGCATTTTCTGTCATTCTATGCATGACTGTGTGTGTATTCATTATATACTGTATTTGTGGATTATTATCATGCCATTGCAGGGTGTGTGTTTGATTTCAGGTTTGAGAGGTCTTTGGAGGTTTCATGCCGTGAGGGCGTGACAGAGTGTTGAGACTCTGAATACCAATGCATAGAGGATGCATTTCTGAACTCGTGAGGAGTCAGACAGAGACGTGCTGAGAGCACAAGCACTGAAGTCAACAAATCATATAGAAGGATGACCTTTGGGGTTACTGAACACCTCAATAGTCAAGGCAGTGTAGCTGAGACACTGTTGTGGACAGAACCACTGAGACGCTCTGTAGAAGCTCTACCAAGAGGGTATCGAGCATGTATAAGGAAAGAACTCTTCTGTGAGTTCAGGAAAACTAGAATTCTGTTGAGGATTCTGAGGAGCTCCGCCTGGAGGACGTCGAGTAAAGTGCGGGAGTGCAGAGGGAAAGCACAACTGTTGGGTGTTCTGTGGTATAAATACTCTGCCAAGAGGGCGTTGAGGAGTGTACAGATAGCCCAGGAGGAAGGAACTCATTGAGTCCTATCATCTGTGTGAAGGTCCACTGAGGGAACTTTTACTGGGTTACTGAATACCCAGAGTACTCAACAATAGGTTGCTTGAGTTGGAAGACCGCTAGGAGGCATTTTATTCTCCATCTGTGGGAGAAAGATAAGAAGAACCGAGATTCTGTAGAGGTCGAAGCTATAGGACGGGAGCTCAGGAAGGGCAGTGCTTTTACGTGTATCTGCGAGGCTCAAGTTGAGGGTTTTTCGAAGAGAAGAAGCATGCGAGAGTTCAGAAGATCCAACACTTAGAGAGTGATTAGACGTCGAGCGCTAGGAGTGCATCAACCTTCAGTCGAAGGAATGGGAGGAATTAAGCTCAGGAGGGATAGTTCCATTGTTAACATTGAGGGATAGACCCAGGAGGAAGTTCGCACAGAAGGGAGCTTCGAAGCAGAAGAAATCCTCAAGAAGACGATCAATGGTCAGGGTTCGCAGGTGAGGCTCGCGAAACCCCGTCGATCGTCCGATCATGGAGAAATTGCGCGGGAGTTAACCCTTAGGTGCAAGAGAGAATAGGTCATCGGATGTCGGCCCATCGGAGTTCGGAGTTCGGCATTTGAAAAAGTGAGGCCTGGACTCGTTGAAATCGTGAGTCGCGATTTCCTGAGTTATTCAGAGCCGTCGATCAGAGCAGGGACCTGTGGCATCAGATCCTGGAAGGATCGGGGTTTGGCGTTCAGGGTTTTCAACACCAAGGAAGCTTGCATCGTGGAACCGCGATCCACGAACAACCGACGGTGACGCGACAGTGTGGGGTCCCGAGAGCGTGTAGAGTCAAGGTCGCAGTCAATCGGGAGATCGGCACCTCGGAGCTCGAAGTTTGGAAGGTCAGGTGGTTGACAGCGCAAGTAGTGATATCTTGAGAGGGAAATCCTCGACGAGAGTGGAAAGCGTTGACCTTTGACCATCGGGTTTCGGGGTTTTGAAAGATCCGATCCCGTGAGTATTGAACTCGTGATCCTGCGAGTTCCGATTCCCAGAGAAGCGAAGGGGAGATCGCCGAGGAGATAGCTATGGGTAGCGGGAAATTCCGAGAGGAGTTGGAAGAGATTTGACTCTTCAGGCCTGTGAGTTGAAGAAGGTCCTAGTGAGAGCGACTGTGTCGTCGTGGGCAGGTCGGCGTCATAGTGGTATCAGAGCCTGATTTCATCTGTATACTGCAGGTGAAGGAGAGAGGGAAAAAGAGGAAGACAGAGTTACTGAGGACTCAGTAAGGTGATTGTTTGCAGGGCGGAAACAATCGAGCAGACAGTCAGTAGGACTATGAGAAGATGAAGTTGAGCACCCAAGATTGCAGGAGTGACAGTAGCAGATCCGTCAAGGAGGCAGATAAAAACAGCAGCACGGCTACTGAAGGCCATAAACGAGCTGAAAAGAAGAGCCTGAAGCTGATGAGTGTAGCAGAAATGGATAAAGAACTCGCTGACATAAAGCGAGAGATGGAGGAGCTCGAGATGAGGATGCAGCAGGATAAAAAGCTGAGATGGGTTAATGAATGGCCCATGAAGACGCCCAAGGTTAAATGGCCAGTCAGGGAATTGATGGTCAAAAGACAGCAGAGGTTGTTGAAAAGATGGTTGAGGTATGCTGAGGACCTCAGGGCCACAGAAGAAGAGATGATTTCTTACTGTTGGCCAGAGACTGGGAAGAGTCTCGATGATTGGAGTGATGAGGAAGGTAAGATGAGATCGTCTGAGGGTCTCATAGACTACCAAGAGAGCAGTGGAGAGTTTCCATATTTCCAGATGGTAAAGGAAATAGGGAAGGAATTGGGATCGTTTAATGATCTCAAGGACTGCCAGAAAGGCAGAGAAGAAATTCCAGTTTGCTAGGAGGGAAATAATTTGAGATCAGTTGAGGATCTCAAGGGTTGTCATGAGGACAGTGAAGGAATTTTGCATTGCCAACTGGGAAATGATCAGAGGTCACTGCAGGATCTCAAAGACTTCCAAGGAGGAAGTGAAAGCATCAAAGGTTGCCAGGAGGGCAACGGAAATGTGTTGAACTGCCTAGAGGAAAGAGATGAAAAATTGAGACTGTATGAAAGTCTCCTGGACTCAATGGAGAGTTCAATTCAGCAGGGGTTGTTGATGAAGATGGGATCGGTTGATCTCATAATCTGCCAGGGAAGGAGCAGCGGAAGCATCCCATACAGCCAGGTGGGCAAGGATAAGCAGGTGAATTTGGATCAGCCTGGGAAGCTGACAGAGCAGATGGATTTAGATCAGCAGATGCGGCTAACAGAGAAGGAAGATCATAATGATATTCTGATGATTGGGGGAATCGAGTTGTTCCTACCATTTGCCCAGGAGGAGGCATAAATTTTTGTTGTAGACGGCACAATAGCAGAGCAGTCACAGTTGTATATGACTGTCAAAAGGAAGTTGGAGCAGGCATTTGGGACTGCCCAAGCAGACGAAAAGAAGAATGAGTGTTCTGATGAACAACTCAATAATTTCAGCCAGCAAGTTGAAGGAGCTATAGCACTGAAGATGACAGCAAAATCTCAAGAAGGAGCAAAAGAATAAGATGATCATTCTAAGGAATGGCTCAGCATTTTCAGCACTGAAGCTGAAAACAATGCAACAGGGGAGGTTGTAGAAGCAGAAGAAGAGAGTGGGCGTTCCGAGGAATGGCTTGACATTTATAGCCATGGAGATGAAAGGACTGCAACATGGGAAGTTGCAGAAGAAGAGAAAGAAGCTATAGCACTGAGGCTAGCAGCGGAAGAAGCTGAGGAGAAGGCAGGAAGGTTTATTACTCTGTGGGAGATGGAGCTGGAGATGCCGGAGGATTGGCTGAAAAATCCAGAGACAGCACGAGAATTGATAGAATTTGAGCTATCAGAGAAGCAGATGACTGAGCAACAGGACAGTCAAGAAGAGACTGCAGAGCTGAAGACTGCAGCACAGTGGCAGCTTGAGGCCACAGATGAAGATGAAAAAGATGGCATGGGATATCATGGCAAAAAAATTTTGCAGCTGAAGAGACCACAAAAGCAGAGCCAGCCACTGGAGCAGATGGACCGAGAGATAGAGGACATCAAAAGACTGATGTTGAGATCAGCGCAGACTACCAGCAAAGAGAAGCTGGGTAGAGAAAAGGTAGCAGCAGTAGCACAGCGAAAGAAGCAATGGCAGAATGGAGCAGATGAAAAGCTCCAAAGATTTGTTTGGGACCCAGGTGGATTCCAACAACTACACGGGAAGCTCATGAGTAGGAGCTCATGATTTTTGTAGCTATGGAGTATGATGCAGGAGCATCGCTCCTTGTCAACCAGCCAGCCAGCCAGCCACGTCAGCGCACACTCATTCAGAGATGAAGGAAGGCGCAGCCTCATTTTGAATTTGAATTCAATGTAATTAAATGTCTTAGGCTGGTGAGCCAGAAGAGCCATGACTTTGCGCAGGCTGTAGATAAGATAGGAATTCAATGTGTTGTATGGCTGAGATCTAGTTCCAGATCCCGGACTAGACAACCCATTTATTGTAAATTAATTAGAGTAGGAAAATCCGGAAGGAAGGCGCTAAGAGCACCTCAGGAAAAAGAGGCATAGAGATCTCATTTTGGGGGGAGTCAATAATGCATGTAAAGCAGTAGAGAGAGCCGAGAGAGAGCTCGAGGAACACCTTGTGAAAATATATAGGCATTTGCCATTATTAATACAGAGCAGTTTTTCTCCATTTTCTGTCATTATATGCATGTCTGTGTGTGTATTCATTATATACTATATTTGTGGATTATTATCATGCCATTACAGGGTGTGTGCTTGATTTCAGGTTTGAGAGGTCTTTGGAGGTTTCATGTCGTGAGGGCGTGACAGAGTGTTGAGACTCTGAATACCGATGCATAGAGGATGCATTTCTGAACTCGTGAGGAGTCAGACAGAGACGTGCTGAGAGCACAAGCACTGAAGTCAACAACTCATATAGAAGGAGGACTTTTGGGGTTACTGAACACCTCAATAGTCAAGGCAGTGTAGCTGAGACACTGTTGTGGACAGAACCGCTGAGACGTTATGTAGAAGCTCTACCAAAAGGGTATCGAGCATGTATAAGGAAAGAACTCTTTTGTGAGTTCAGGAAAACCAGAATTCTGTTGAGGATTTTGAGGAGCTCCGTTTGGAGGACGTCGAGTAAAGTGCGGGAGTGCACAGGGAAAGCACAACTGTTGGGTGTTCTGTGGTATAAATACTCCACTAGGAGGGCGTTGAGGAGTGTACAGATAGCCCAGAAGGAAGGAACTCATTGAGTTCTATCATCTGTGTGAAGGTCCACTGAGGGAACTTTTACTGGGTTACTGAATACCAAGAGTACTCAGCAATAGGTTGCTTGAGTTGGAAGACCGCCAGGAGGCATTTTATTCTCCATCTGCGGGATAAAGAGAAGAATAACTGAGATTCTATAGAGGTCGAAGCTACAGGACGGGAGCTCAGGAAGGGCAGCGCTTTTACGCGTATCCGCGAGGCTCAAGTTGAGGGTTTGCCGAGGAGAAGAAGCATGCAAGAGTCCAGAAGATCCAACACTTAGAGAGTGATTGGACGCCCAGCGCTAGGAGTGCATCAACCTTCAGTCGAAGGAATGGGAGGAATTAAGCTCAGGAGGGATAGTTCCATTGTTAACATTGAGGGACAGACCCAGGAGGAAGTTCGCATAGAAGGGAGCTTTGGGGCAGAAGAAATCCTCAAGAAGACGATCAACGGTCAGGGTTCACAGGTGAGGCTCGCGAAACCCCGTCGATCGTCCGATCATGGAGAAGTTGTGCGGGAGTTAACCCTTAGGCGCAGGAGAGAATAGGTCATCGGATGTCGGCCCATCGGAGTTCAGAGTTCGACGTTTGAAAAAGTGAGGCGTAGACTCGTTGAAATCGCAAGTCGTGATTTCCTGAGTTATTCGGAGCCGTCGATCAGAGCAGGGACGCATGGCATCAGATCCCGGAAGGATCGAGGTTCGGCGTTCGGGGTTTTCAACACCAAGGAAACTTTCATCGTGGATCTACGATCCGCGAAAATTCGAAGTTGATGTGATAGCGTGGGGCCCCGAGAGCGAGTAGAGTCTAGGTGGCATTGAATCGGGAGATCGACACCTCGGAGCTCGAAGTTTGGAAGGTCAGGTGGTTGACATCGCAAGTAGCGATATCCCGAGAGGGAAATCCCCGACGAGAGTGGAAAGCGTTGACCTTTGACCATTGGGTTTCGGGGTTTTGAAATATCCGATCTTGTGAGTATTGAACTCGTGATCCTGCGAGTTCCGATTCCCAGAGAAGTGAAGGGGAGATCGCCGAGGAGATAGCTCTGGGTAGCGGGAACTTCTGAGAGGAGTTGGAAGAGCTTTGACTCTTCGGGCCTGTGAGTCGAAGAAGTTCCTGGTGAGAGCGACTGTGTCGTCGTGGGCAGGTCGACGTCAGAGCTCTCTCTCGGCTCTCTCTACTGCTTTACATGCATTATCGACTCCCCCCAAAATGAGATCTCTATGCCTCTTTTTCCTGAGGTGCTCTTAGCGCCTTCCTTCCGGATTTTCCTACTCTAATTAATTTACAATAAATGGGTTGTCTAGTCCAGGATCTGGAACTAGATCTCAGCCATACAACACATTAAATGTCTATCTTATCTACAGCCTGCGCAAAGGCATGGCTCTTCTGGCTCACCAGCCTAAGACATTTAATTACATTGAATTCAAATTCAAAATGAGGTTCCGCCTTCCTTCAGCTCTGAATGAGTGCACGCTGACGTGGCTGGCTAGCTGGTTGGCTGACAAGGAGCGATGCTCCTGCATCACAATGGGGAAATGTTCATCACATTGCAACGACAAGAGATATAAGTAAAAATTGTCTATGTGATGGAACATAAATGTCGTATGTTCATTGGAAGTCGTATGGCTATGTGATGAACATAAAAAATTTATGTGCATCACATTGTGATAATTGGACATTTGTTGTGATGATGGGGCTATGTTCATCACATTGAGACGAGAGGACATTGTTTTTCACATTATTATGACTAGATATTCTCATCACATTGAGATGACGAGGCTATGTTCATTACATTGCAACGGCGAGATTATGTTCTTGCAACAACAAGGCTATGTTGATCAGATTTGAACTTTGTAGGTGATGAAAATTATACTTGTTCTAAGGACATTGATAGTAAATCTACTTGATTTATACATGTTATAAGGATATTGATAGCAAATCATTTAACAATGTATACTTGTTGTAAGAATATCAATAGAAAATGATGATGAGTTCTAACTTTATAATCTCAATTAGAAGAATTCTCATTTTTCCTAAGGTAATATAAAGGTATTGCACCTAATTTCAAGGATATTATTACAAGTAGTTTTAAAATTTTCTCAATTTTGTTATTATTTCTTCACAAATACTAAACTCCAAACCTTGAAAGTAGGTGCCAAAACAAATCTGAATATCTAAATAATCTTTCTAATCTATATTGTTTAAATTTTACAACATTATACTTCAATTACTTTATGACTAAAAACAATTACTTCTTTCATATTACTATTACTAAAAATAAATCAAAATATATGATTTTTTTTACTTAATGATCATTATTTGTAAAAGGGAGGAAAATGGCACTTTAGGTCTATTAAAAATTAGGGTTTAGGTTTTGGTCCATGAAAGCATTCGAACATTCAACTTAAGTTAGGGTTTTGAATTAAATATTTTATTTAAGTTTTTTACATTTAAAAATAATGTTAAATTTCATTAAAAAAAAAAAAAAATCCAAATACCAAAAATTGAGTTAGATTTCCATTATAAAAAAATGCACATACCAAAAATGGACGGGTTCAAAGAAGAACCGTTGGACAAATTTTTTTTGGACAATTTTTAATTGGTGAAAGAATTTAATGTGACTCAATGGTTTCAAATACAAAGAAAACTTCGAGTCTCGTCCTTACTTGGAATAATTATTGTTAGTGATTGGACTTCCCAAAGAATTTAATGTGACTTCATATGCAATGAGTCTACATGCTAGTTTGGAGTCGTGTTCGGAAAGATATGTGATCAACTACATCCAAAAGCAGTCCCCATGATGAACAAACCGAACCAGACCTTCAACCCCAACATCTCCTACAGCCCCAACGCTACCAATACCATGATCATGTGAGGCAACTAAACCCTAAGTAAACCCTAACGAAAATAGCATTTGTTTTCCATCGTAAAATTTATTCTATGTGCCCAAAAGATGACATGTTTTTTTTTTTCCCTTTTGCATCGCAGGCATGGGAAAGAATAAATGGAGGTGTTCATGTTCCACCGACTGTTTGTTAGTTTAGAGAGCCAAGTCCTGGCCATTAATGGTTATGTCAAATTTGATTTATAGCAAAAACAAGATGCACGGTGCAGTGATATATGAAGTACCATTGCATTAAGCTTATGATAAATATTTTTATATATTAACAAATCTATTGTTTTTTTTTTTTTTAATTATTAAGTTTATTATAAATATTATTATATATAAATAAATATTTTTATTTGGTTATCATGTTTTTAAAAATTATAAAATAAAATAAATTTTTCAAAATATAAATAATATAATTTTCAAAAGTATATGTAAATATTAATATATATTAATAAATCTCTTTACTTGGTTATCATGTTTTTAAAAAATTACAAAATAAAATAAAATTTTCAAAACATAAATGACCTAAACCCTATACACATAAATGGATGTATATGTAAGAAGAAACATTAAAAAAACAAAGGGTATGCCAAAAAAGTTAGAACTCTAATCCTCACCATACATCTAAGGCGAAAACAATAAAAAATATTAGGTTGCCCAGGCATATAACAAATCTCATATAACAAAACTCATGTAAGAGACTCATCCACCTTCCTACAAAATGACGTCCAACTGAATTTGCTTCTAGGCCTCGGATCGTTGTTAACCATCACCTGCACAATGACATCCAACTCCACTTGCTTCTCTGCGTCAGCTTGATGTAACCTGCATTAAAACACTATCATTTGTAAAATATTGGTTGACGAAATAAACAAGGGAATAACCCTCAAAAAAGGGAATAACTTCATGTACGCATGCGATTATATAAATTAAATTAGTTTGGGGATTGAACTAAAATCCTGTATGATAAATTGTGAAGCAAGAAATGCAGAGAGAAAGAATAGAATAGAAAACAGTATATTAGAATATATGAAGAAGAGTACAATGAAAAGAGTTAATGAAGAACTCTATGAAGAAGTTAATGAAGAAGATACTATGCAAAAGGAAATAGCTGAGCTAAATAGGCTCAAGCAAATCAAGAATAGAAAGTATAGCTGGCCAGGATAGCTAGCAGTGTACAGTCAGCCTGTTGAGGTTATATTATATTTAACACTCCCTCTTAAACTCAACAGATACAAATATCAGCACTGATTATACCTAAGTGTTGTCTTTGAAAATCAAAAACCGTTTTTCTTAGTGGCTTTGTAAAGATATCAGCAAGCTGATCTTGAGAACCACAGAATTGTAGTACAATATCACCATTATTGAATAGCTCGCATATGAAATGAAAATGAGTGTCAATGTGTTTTCTTTTCTTATGAAACACATGATTTTTGGATAGAGAAATTGCTGAAGTATTGTCACAGAAAATAGGAGTTGGATCATTTTCTGTATGTGACATATCTTTCAATATTCTTCTCAGCCACACAGCTTGACAGGAAGCTAAGGTAGCAACGACATACTCTGCCTCTGCAGAAGATATTGAAACAGTTGGCTACTTCTTTGATGCCCATGAGATTAGGTTCGAGCCCAGGTGAAAAACATGTCCAGATGTGCTTTTCCTGTCATCTAGGCTACCTGCAAAATCACTGTTTGTGTAAGCAGAAAGTTGATTACTATCAGATTTAGTGTACCATAAGCCAAAATTGAGAGTTCCTGCAACATATCTCAGAATTCGTTTTGCCATTTTCCAGTGAGAATCTTTGGGGGATTCCATGAATCTGGAAACAAGGCTAGCTGCATACATAATGTCAGGCCTAGTTGTTGTAAGATATAACAAACTGCCTACTAAACTTTTGTACAGGGTAGAGTCCACTGTAGGACCTTCATCATTCTTGCTCAATTTTGTGCCTAGGGGTATAGGGGTTTCTGTTGGATTGCATTCTTCCATGCGAAATATTTTGATGATGTCTGCTACATACTTTTGTTGAAGACAAAAATGTATTTGGTTGATTGATTAACCTCAATCCCTAAAAAATATTTCATTATGCCAAGATCTGTCATCTCAAACTCAGATTGCGTGGCATGTTTAAAATATATTAACTCAAGATTTCCTGTATAGATCATGTCATCAACATATAAACATAAAATCAAAATTTTACCATGCTGATATGTTTTGGTGTAAAGAGTTGTCTCATTTTGGCTTCTGCTGAAACCACTTTTGATCAGATAAGTGTCAATTCTGTTGTACCAAGCTCTTGGAGCTTGCTTTAAGCCATGCAGGGCTTTCTTCAACCGATATACTTTGGCTGGCTGCTCTTGGACTTCAAATCCAGGTGGTTGATCGACATAAACTTCTTCTTCTAAGAAACCATTCAGGAATGCTGACTTGACATCCATCTGGTATACTTGCCATTTGTGTTCGGCACAACTTTGCCTACGTCTCCGGGTCTTTTCTCTGTGGGGAAGGCTTTTTTATTTCTGTTCGAAAGCTCAATGGTACATCATTACAATGTCGAATGGCTTCAAGAATGATCTGGTCATGTTTTCCCAGATCTCTAGAACCATGCACAAAAAACGGCACCTGAAACGGATGTCCGGAGCTCTCAGAAATGCTCTGATAGCATCTCCTCCTCAATGGCTTCCCTGCCTCAAACTGGATCCGACTTGGCTTTGCCTCAGCATATCTGCTCTGAATGCTCTCAAAAGATGTCCCCATGGCTTAAAAATGGCCTTGGTTAAATATTTGGGAATTTGGTTATCCATCTCCAACTTCCTCCACGAATTTAGGCTCTAAAAATGCCCAATAACTCCCAAAAATGAGTTAATTACATTAAAAATGGCTTAAATATTAATTAAAACCAAAAGTGGTTAGAAAAACCCACTTTTAAACTATAATGTAGTTATAATAGGCCTAATCCCCTTATCCTTGGGCGCGCGCCCCCTTTGCATGGTCGCATGCACTTACACGACCATGGGCTGGGGCTTAGCCCCCAGCCCCTTCCTTTATGCGTCATAATACTATGCAATAACTTTTATAATATGGGTTTTAATAACATGAAATAAATTGGGCACATTGGTTATAGGACTATTGTGAAGGCGCTTAGGCTTAGTGGTTGGTCATGGGTTCAAAACCCAGGGACCCCAAAACTTTTTTTTGAAACATACCACATTGACTGATGACT
>JZKD02S0664570.1:233829-244990 GCA_000966675.3 Picea glauca | reverse complement strand
AAAGATATGTCACATACAGAAAAGGATCCAACTCCTATTTTCTGTGACAATACTTCAGCAATAGCTCTATCCAAAAATCATGTGTTTCACAAGAAAAGCAAACACATTGACACTCATTTTCATTTCATACGTGATCTAGTCAATAATGGTGATATTGTACTACAATTCTGTGGTTCTCGAGATCAGCTTACTGATATCTTTACAAAGCCACTAGGAAAGTCAGTTTTTTATTTTCAGAGACAGCACTTAGGCATAATCAGTGCTGATGTTTGTAACTATTGAGTTTAAGAGGGAGTGTTAAATATAATGTAACCTCAACAGGCTGACTGTACACTGCCAGTTGTCCTGGCCAGTTGTACTTTCTATTCTTGATTCTCTTGAGTCTATTTAGCTCAACTATTTCCCATTGCATAGTACTCCTTCAGACTTACTTCTCATTGCACTCTTCTTCATATATTCTAATATACTGTTTTTTGTTCTATTCCTTCTCTTTGCATTTCTTGCTTCACAATTTATCATGAGGCACTCTATGGTCCATCTTTTGGTGTCGATAATGGTGAAAGGGCGGTGTATATTGAGACTAAAAGCACAGTGGATGAAAAAAGACAGGATTTTGATGCAAATCACCTAGAAAAGCATACTCCATGCCACGAGGAGAATCTGGAAGTAACGATTGATAAAGAGAAGTGTATTGATAAACCCTTGAGGTCTAGAGAGAAAGGGCATACAACTAATGGAAAGAAGAAAAGAAAATCTGATCAATATGTCGGTGGGAGATTTCTGGCATACAGAAATCTAAACGCCAATAAAATCCATTCACCTACCAAGAATATGAATACATTAATATATGCATTGAAATAAAAGTCCCTAGTGAAATCTAAACGCCAACCTATGCGAGGCATCACTGGCTAATCCACTCCTCTCCCTAGCTCTATTGGGGTAGTGAAAGGGTTGCGTATTCGGGTAGTGAAAGGGTGGTGTAATAGCACATGGCGTTAGAATTTACGAAACTGTCAATTGGTAAAAATTAAAAAGTAAAAAGTAAATGTCAAAAGGTTACAATTAAGTAATGTTGAAGTAATTATGCTTCGTGGCAATTGATAATTCAATCTATTAATTACTTAAGCATGTTAGGTAAAAGTGAAAAAGTAAACATGATAAATCAACGAATTCATAAATGCAAGAGATTTAATTTTATTAATCTTATTAATTGATTTGAATATAAGAGGAAGAATATGCCAAAATCTTCAATTCTAAACTATTAAATCAAATTTTATAATTAAAAGTATGATTAATCCATCAATTCCCATAGGGAAAGGCCTATCGACTTAAAAATACCACTAAAATTCACACAAGAGTTAAAATTCACAAATTCACGATACATCAGAACGGATATGTGAATACCACAAGAACATTTTTGGTGAGTTGGTTTACCAATGGAACATGCTTTTTAAAATTCTGAAAAGCATCCAAAGTCTGCGGCCAAAGAGATTTTGTACTCTGGGTACAATTACTAGCAGCAATCAAACAATTTCAATATTTTCAATGGGTAATCCAGATAAAAATGAACAAATAGGAATCGAAAAATGGATTGGAAAAATGACAAACAGCAAATAAAAAGTTCCAAAACATTTATTTGAAAGTTGAATTGGCAGCAATGTAAAAAATCACCTTCTATAATACACAACAATCCTTGGATGCCAGCATGGCCTTACCCTCAGACTCGTAGGGTTGAAATTTGACTCGCAGGGCTGGAATTTCAAATTTATCTTACCTGTCAAGTGAAATTTTGATGACGGTCTTTTGTTTTTCATGCCTTTACCCCAAATTTCATGAATGTCAAATTGTCTATCGGTGAATGGATATTCAATTAACTATTAACACTTTATGTGAATTAGGACTATGGACTAATTAAATTTTAAGGATTGAGAGTCTGAAACTAATTAAATTTTGTTTCTTGTTATAATTAATCCTCCAACAAACCTTTGCCCAACCCATCTTCAGTGTGAGGCCTAGATAGGTGACAAACTATAATAAACTAAGAACCTAGAATTTATGACAGGATGAGATTTTTTATACAGGTAAATTTTGACATGTAGATTTTGTATCCACATATCAAATACGTCTAAAAACCAAAAGAACGTCATGTGGGACATCAAATTCCAGGCCTGTGTGTGAGTTATTCTATTTCAACTCGATCTTGATTCAATGGGTGATTTGACTGTTGTTTTACTACCTATCAAAACTGTATCATAACACTAATGGTTCAATTATTTCTCATAGTTTTGGTGCGCTTCCCTCGACCGTAGGATCTTCTCCTGTCTATCAATCACTCACCTATTTTCTCTGCTTTTTCTCCATAACTGTCTTTTCTCATCCTCTACACTTACCTCTGCCACTCTTTTTTACTCCTACTGCCAGGCATATTAACTACTTCACTTGTGGACTTGACAGTTCTTTTGATTATTTAACCCTTACACAAGTTTTTCTGTATTGAAATCTACCCGACTTTACACATTGCGCGAGGTGGCACCTTCCAGAGAGGATTTCTAACAGCTCCCAATGGAGGCTGAGGTCAGCGCACATATCAGTGCAGCTGACGAAGCCCTATGGAAGAGTGATGGCCTCTTCACTACAACAACTGCCCCTAATGTATCAACGTTCTCACACCATACCTCATTACCAAAGGTGGCAGAGATAACAGCTCTATTCAATACAGTTTCACCCTGTTCACCTACCACTGATACACCTCCGACTTTTTCTCCACTACCTGGATTGTCATCCTCTATCGGATGCGCACACAAACCACGAAAGAAAGGTCTGCCAAATTGTGCCCGACCTTCTCAGCCGTGGCTGTCCAAGCCATCCGGCATTAATAGATGTAGAAGCCAAATAAGAGAAAAAGACGCATGATAATGGGCTTGAATGTGGGATTAGATGAAAGAGTTTGTCTCTCCCTCTGTGGACTTGTGGGCGGGTTCACTTACCGGGCTCTTAGTTTGGACTCATTTCCGGACTGGTTATGAGATAACTTGCTTCCTATACTTGGTTATGTGTCGGAGTTCATTTTCCTTTCCTTTGGTTGGATTACATTTATTTTTAACACGCTTGAACACTCGCAACTTATTTTAGACACCTTCTAGACCATGTGAAGTGGCAATATTATGCTCAAAAGGTGGAGGGTTTCATTTAACCCATCAACGGACTCCTTCTGTTTTCGACATGTGCCATTGGTAATGAACTATGACACTTTATTTGTATTGACCCCAATCTCTTAAAGAGCTCAAACAAACAATTGGCTAGGATTATGGGATTATGGTTGAACTGGACATTCATGTTGGGCTTCCGGATGTCTTGGACATATTTTGGTGAGGTCGTACAGTGACTGAGCGACTGGATTACCTTGGTATTCCATTTCGCCAACCTGTCATCAAACGGGTCATCTCTGGCACAACTGTACAGGAACCCTGGATGAAGAGGAATCAGAAGGATCCTATCTTCGCAAGTTACCTAGGGAGGATTATCCGGGGGTGGACTCCTATACACCAGACATTGAAGGCTATATGGATGAGGGGAACGAGGACCACATGGATACTATTGATTTACTATCGACTCCCCCCACATCGCTCATGGGTAAGATTAACAATTTTTTCCCACTCTATATTTTACTCTCTCCTCTTGGGAGCAACACCATTTAGACACTACAGTTATTCCAGGTCTTGACCCTAATTACACTATTTTTCCCAAGCCATGGACAACCCATATGTCTCATTACCACCACCGGCTTTTGAGTCCTTTAAAATTGATCCTCATGCTACCTTATTGACACCGATCTTTGAACCTTGTCCTTCCTCCCTGCCTCATAACACGGATGGGGACCCCTCTGTTTCCTCCCCTATTCTGCCCACTGAGCGAGTTAATCATCCTACAACATACCCATTGAAAACCAATGTTACGGAAAGGACTTCCTCTCTTCCATCCTCACTATTGATTCAGGACTTTGACAGGATATCCTCACCCATCCCTCCTTCATTGGATGTGCACCTACCGATCCCACTACCCACTTATTTAGGTAAAACTACTATCAATGGATCACAAGATTTACCTTGTACATCATGTCGTGACCTTTCTACAGACCCTATGAGAAAGGATTTATCCTAGTTACGTGGCCTTGGCCTCGAGACCTCGCCTATAAAAACTCACAGTGCTCGGCAGAAAGCCTCCTCAACTGTTACAGTTTCTACTATTCCATCTGTTGATTCGACTGGCCTTGGGGCGCTTAGAGGCATTAAAGCCCTAGCCAGGTCACATCCATGATACTCTTGTCCCTAAACATTCATGGGGTTGGAGGCACCCTCAAAAAGGCCTCCCTTCGACGACTAATGGATACCATTCATCCTAGCATTATATTTTTATAGGAAACTCTAGTGGACGAGAAGCGTTCATGTGCTTTTATCAACGAGTTAAAGCCTAACTAGTTTTCTATTGTAGTAAACTCGGTGGGCACTTTGGGTGGATTGATTGTGGCTTGGGATCCTGTCTTATTTGATCTAAAGCCTTATTTTTGCTATGGTGTCATCTTATTGACATGCACCTGTTGTGCCAACAAGTGACAAGTAAATATACTCAATGTATATGGACCTTGTATTGACAAATTAGCTTTCTGGTCAAAGGTTTCAGCTTTCGGTCTTCTAGAAAAACCAAATCTCATCCTGGCGAGAGATTTTAACTTTACCCTATCATCAGCTAAGATTTGGGAATCATGTGTCTCCACTGAAGCAGTGGCCTTACAGTTCAGTGCCATTTTCCAACGAAACAATATGGTCGATCTCCTTCTGGTCGAGGTGGTTCCCACTTGGAGAAATGGAAGAACCGGAGCAACGAGTATTTCTAAGCGTATCGACCGATTCTTCTTATCAGAATCTCTTCTTTAACATGCCGACACATATAGAACTTTGGTCGCATATCCATACATTTCGGATCATGCTCCCATTATTCTTCAACTTGATTCATACTCTCATTGCTCCTCCTACCCATTCAAGTTTAACCCTATTTGGTTGGGGAATCCTTATTTTTAGCAACTGGTCTCGGATGTTTGGAACAATCTAACCTTTAAGAATGAACCAGATGTACAGAGAAGACTTGCCGGTAAACTAAAAGTTCTAAAATCAAAAGAAAAATTTTGGTCCCGACAGCAGTTATCAAATACTTTTGACAAATCGTCACAGCTTGAACTTAATATACATGATTTGATCCTTGAAATCTCTGAGAAAAATGGTATTGAACACATTAATTTGCAGCAACATTTAAAAATACTTGAGACAGAATGAATTAATCTACTTCTTATTGAGGAAGCTCAATGGCGACAAAAAAGCAGAGCCACTTGGATCAAATGTGGAGACAACAATACAAAGTATTTTCATAAATATGCAAGCCACAGAAAAAATTACAAGCATATCGGGGAGCTTCAATCGGATGATGTTGTCTCTATTAATGGATGAGAAAAACTTCTTGATGCAGCACATGATCATTTTAAAAATGCCTACCGATAAAAAGGACTTACAAACATTATTGATCAAACAACAATCATAGGAATTTATCCAAGAATCATCAGTGATAGTGAGGTTGATCTACTCATTACTCCAAGCACAAAAGAGGAGATTTGGAAGGCCCTCAACACCTTCAAAAAGACAAAAGTCATGGCCCGGATGGCTGGAAATTTGAATTCTACTTACATTTTTTTTATCTGATCAGTGAAGATCTTTGGGAACTTGTTGAAAATTCTAGAATCATAGGAACTATTTCACGTGCTCTAAACACTACTTTTCTAATGTTGATCCCAAAATCTAATCATCCCAGCACATTCAATGATTTTAGGCCTATCGCATTATGCAATCTTTGTTATAAGCTTATCACAAAACTACTTGCTAACAGGATCAAGCCGTACATGTCTCTTCTTATCTTGGAGGAATAGTTGGGTTTCATAAAAGGTAGGAATATACTGGATGCAATTGGATCGGCCCAAGAGGTACTACACAACATTAAGAATAAGAAATTACAAGCCTTGATCTTAAAACATGACTTAAAAAAAGCATTTGACTGCATCAATTGGGATTATCTCAAAATGATTTTATTATAATATGGTTTCGGCTTCCAATTCACAAATTGGATCAAGGGGTGCATGTCTATTGCGACTAATGTCGTTCTGGTCAGTGGAGAAGCTTCAAATTTATTCTCAAATGAAAGAGGCATGCGACAGGGATGTCCTCGCTCCCCTCTCTTTTTTATTTTGGTCTTGGAAGGCTTGAGTACTCTTCTCAAATTGTGACAGCGTGATGGGACAATCATTGGCATGAAGGTTTCTAGATTGGTTAAATTACTACACTTATTCTTTGTGGATGATATCATTATCGCTACAAAATCGGATCTAAGAGAATGGCAGGAAATTAAATCAATCCTAATTCTCTTATGTCATGCATCTAGTCTTCAGATTAATGAATCTAAATCTACTTTCCACTATTCTGGTCTACTGGAGGCAGATTTAGAAATATTTAAATCTATTTTTTCATTTGGCTACCACGTGATCACACAAGGTCTCAACTACCTCAGCTATTATCTCAAGATGGACTATTACAAAGAAACAAACTGGAATTGGCTTCTTTTAAAATTTGAAAAATGTATTGCACACTGGTGCAATCGCTGGCTCACTCTGGCTGGAAGATATATACTGTTAAAATCAATTTTGGAAACATAGGTTGTCTACTGGATGGCACTTGCCTCTATTCCTCCCTCCATTTTGAACAAAACAGACAACTGATGTTCTATTTTCTATGGAATGGAAGCACTCAAAAACAAGCTCTTCACCCCTGTAGATGGGATCTTCTCACAAATCCAAAAGCGGCAGGTGGTTGGGGTCTTTGTAATCTTACTATTTTCAAACAATATTTGGCATCAAAAACAATCTGGCATGTTTTAACTCAGGATGGTATTTGGCATCGCATTATATTTGGCAAATATATTTCACCATTATCTCTTTCTTATTGGCTCATACTTCGAGTTCCTTGCACATCTAGTGCTTCACTGATCTGGAGATCACTCTTCAAAAATCTTACCTTTATTCTTCACTGGATATACTGGAAACTTGGATCGGGACTTGAAATTCACATAGGCATGGACGCAATATTGGGTCTTGGAACTAAGGCTTATCTCTCATCCGATTTACTGGATTTTCTTAGAAATTTAAAAGTATTCTTCCTTTTCCAAGAACAACACCATTTCGACGGTGGGTCATCTTGCACGACTTGGAAATCAAACACTGATTTAGGACTCTCTAGAGCACTAGCACAAGAATGGACATCTTATTGTCCAGCGTTAAGTGGGGCAAGGATTCGACTACATGCAGCGAAAGACACTATATTTTGGAATCGTGGGGACTGTTCAGGTCTTTTGACTGTAAAGAATGTTTATAATTCCATCTCATCCACTATCTGGTCTCATAGTTACACAGGTTGGAGAAAAAACCTTTGGCATTGGTTGCTCCCATTAAAATTGAAACTCTTCATTTGGCTTGCCGCAAATGACAAGATTCTAACTTGGGATATACTTCTTCGTCGGGGTTGGATGGGGCCTAATATGTGCTTTCTCTATCACAAAAATCTTGAATCTATCGCCCACATATTTTTAGATTGTCCCTTCAGAAAATCGATTTGGCATAAGCTCTCATTAGTTCTAAAACTCAAAAATATGTGGATGGGCACAAATTTTCATGATTGTTTAGAATACTAGTATCAACAGGACTTCACCTTACCTCACCTACCAGTCATTGTCTGCTGGTTTGTTTGGCTTACCCGCAATAAGACAACTTTTTGAAAATTTAACGTTCTCCATAATTTTTGTATGTTACAAAATCTTGGGTGAGTTGAATATCAAAAATATGAAGAGGATTTTTGTTCCTTGTTTTATATAGCCTCCTTTTCAATTGATCAGAAACATTGCTTGGTTCAATGGGGCCTCTCAGAATTTGTGTTTTCTTTGTGGAGTGAGTGGGAAGATTCGTTGTTGCGATGGCTCATGGTTCACTTGGACCTTCAACTATGGCATATGATCCAACACAAAGGTAGAAATTCTTGGCGTTTGGATCACCATTTTATTCGCTTCTCGTCATAATATATTGGATCTTCATGTGAGGGGAGACTCCAAAATCATTCTTGACTGGTTAAACAAGAAAGGAAATCTACAAGTAGCGATGCTGGAATGATGGAAAGATAGGATCATTGAACTCACATAGATATTCTCACTGATAAACCTCTCTCATATTTATCGGGAATTAAATGTGGAGGCGAATATCCTATCAAAAATTGCCTTATTGAAGCACATTGGTACATTGACATATCATCATTACACAGTCGGACTAGAGAGTCCTTCACACTGTATTTCTCTCTCTTAGTCCTTTGATATACTATACTTTTGTATATTTGTATCTCTCTAGCTTGGAAGACATCGATCTTTTTTCGACATGATAGATCAGGGCTGATAGGTTTTGAGAGGATATATCTATCTCCACAATATTGGGAACATCTCCTATTGTTATGGACATGCATAAGATTTAGTATATGTTTTGTATGGATCAGTAACTATCTATACTGTAATGACTTTTTTGTACCTTTTTGGTGCTTAAAAAACCAATTATAATACAAGTGAAAATTTTCTTTTGGAAAAAAAAAAAAAATCTTACAAATTCGACATCAGAATCCAATACAGTTTATGGAAAATTTCTAAACTATAGGTACAACTTAATATTATTATATTTACAAATCTCAATAAGAATATTGTGACCGACGACGAATAATTCGAAGATGATCTTCAGCAAATGACGCTCCTTCCTTTCTCTCGCTTTCTAATCATGGAGACTTCATTGGTACCCCCCAGCCAATGCTATGAGTAATCTTCTCCCCCCTTAGCCCCCTTAGCCGCAAAGGGTCTATGCACACACAAACCAGAACATACTCTAGCTCCAAGCTTGCCACGCAAGGTAGAGCCACCACTCTATATCATCCTTGGTATCCCAACTCTCACAAGTAAAACACAATCCAAAAATATTTTGGCAACATAACTTTACCAATCCCAAGTGTCATCCATTTCCCATCTAGACCATTTGTTTTATAGATTTTTCCTCACTGACACATGTTCACATACACAATTAATTAAATTTTTAATTAAATAAATTAGGATTATTCACCCTCACACTTGTCACCCTCTCCCCAAGTTGCACAAGTAATTACATATTTTATTTTAATTAAAATTCAATTTATCTCGCAATCCCCAATGTGTTTGTATTTTCACTCTTAGTTGCCCTTTATTCCCTGGATTCTCAATTAATGAATGTCTCCTAACTACATCTTAGTTAGAGTTTGAAAAGGAGTCTTCTTCTAGTTAGACTAGTGGTAGCTAGACTCTAGATACCATCTTATGCGTACACCTATTCTCTCCTACTCTATTTCTTTCTTAATTTAAAATTCCCTTTTATTAATTTTGTGCACACATGTGCATTATATCGTATCTTTAGATTTATTTCACCCTTTCCTTTTAGATTGAATTATCTCTAAACTTTTTATTTATTTAGAATTTTATTTTATTCCCCTAACCTAACTTAGACCTAGGCTTATTTTTAGAATAGGATTCGACTTATAATTGAGATTTATAATTAATAAAACACTCTTTAATTAATTATTTTAAATTCCACAATGTCTAATCAATTCTAAGTTTTCTAGTCCACCTAGTTTATTTGACTCGAAATTTAAATTACGTGACGTTCCCTTCAAGATGTATCTCCGTGCTACAAGGGTGCCACTTTCTTTTTGATTGGTTTTGGTAGTTTTTCTAACCGTTGGAGTCAACACTCCACTTGGTCGACCTTGAGAGAGAATAAGGGCTTCTAAGGAATAGGAATCCACCTTATTACGCACCCCTTAGAAATATTCGTGAGTGATTGTCTTAGTCTGCCCTCACGACATCGTGGACCTATCCAACTAGGTAATCGTTAACCTAGAATTTGATCAATGGTGGGAGTGCTAGTAGGTTGTGACAAGGCCTCTGCCACACCTCTCTCTCAATGTATGGTTTGTTGTGCATGGCCCCTTTACTACTTATGTGAGTCAGATTAGTAAGCATTGTCATCCAACATCCATTGACAAAACAATGTCAATGATCAATATACATAATCATACTATAATCAATCACGTGTCACATATGCGTAAAATGAAATACTCAAACAAAATATAATCCACTCCCTGACTCAGTCCGGAGTCTAAGGAGGTCCATCGATGCCATCAACATTCATAATTCATCACGTGTCTTGCACAATCAGGTAAACTCGTCAATGGTCTCTGTCAATACATATATATCGAAACAATAAGTCGCACCACATCATCAACATGTATAATCCATAATTGAAATAAAACCACCATGTACCATAACTAGATCACTTGCACGCAAGTGTCCTCAAAGAATAAGTTGATAAAAGTGTGTTCAGTAGAGCGGGATGTTACACAAAATGGTATGAAACAACAAGGAGTTCAACATCGCATTGAAAGCGAATTTGAAGTGGGTGATTGGGTATTTTTACGGATACAACCATACAACCAAATTTCCTCAAGCAAAAAAAGAAGGACAACAAATTAGCACCCAAATATTATGGCCCTATAAGGTTTTGCAAAGGATTGGAAGTATGGCTTACAAATTAGAGTTACCTCCATGTTCATGTTTACATCCATTCTTCCATGTTTCTTGCTTAAAAAAGGTCATCGAAAACAAGATCCCACTCCAAAATATTTTACTAGAGATCAATGAAGAAGGGAAAATCATACTAGAGCTAGAAATGATCCTAGAAACAAGAATTAAGCAATTGAGAAATAGAGAAATTATAGAGTTCCTCGTCAAATGTAAAAACCTACTAGTTGAAAAGGTGGCACAAGAATATGATTTCTTCATGTAGAGGCATCTGTGGTTGGTCAAGTGTTGAGGAAAACACTTTTTTGAAGGGGAGGGGCATGTTAAGCCCTAGACAAAGCCCCATGCTATGTATAAAACCCCTTATTAATCCTTAGATATTAAATTATTCCATTTATAGTAGGTTGGCTAAAACCCTTCATTGCACCATTTC
>JZKD02S0664570.1:218089-231970 GCA_000966675.3 Picea glauca | reverse complement strand
AATGTAAGGTGGACTAGGTCCACTATATTATTAAATAAGGCCCACTATGGTAGTTAGATATAATAAATGTAAGAGGACTTCTTAGAAGGTTCTACTTCTAGAAGATTCCTCCTCTCGAATGTTCTTAGGTGATGGTAGAACTATATAAAGGGGTTCAAGCAATGTAATGGGACATGAAGAGAAGTATTGTATTTGCAGCAATAGCTCAATAGGAGTATGCACCCTCGAAGAGGCAAGTGAACAGGAGAGGATCCCTTCCATAATAGGATCCATTGTATGGTATTGCTCTACCTCAAGGGTTTGATATAATAAAGTGGTGTTTTTCTATACTGTTCTTCTATATCTATTGTGGTGATTTTGTATTCAGTATTGGGTTCTTAACAAGTGGTATCAGAGCACTTTCCTTGGCAGACATTGTGGGCAAATATTTTTTATTTTTGCAGATTTCTTTTTCGGAGAAAAAAAAAGAGGGCCACGACATTCCAGAAATTTTCGGTATATTTCTGTGCAAAATTCTCATAAACATGTTGAGTTCCTCTCAGAAAAACACCCAAGTTGAAAAAAAAACGTCCGAAATGGAGTCTGGGAAGTCAAGATATTGAAGTTTTAAAATCTGCAATTTTTCAGGGTTTTTTCCACGGACGACAGCACAAGTTTTTTTATTTCTGTAGTAGTTGGAGGCCAAATTTTCCCAAACAAATTACAGATCTAATTTCCCCTCACAATTTCACCCAAATTCAAAAAAAAAAAACAGACAAAACGGAGTTCGGGAAGTGAAGTTATGAGCATTTTAAATTCAGCAGTTTTTTAGGGTTTTTCCGGAAAACGTCACGATTTTCTACAGTAATTTATTGTTCTATTTTTTGGGTTTTTTCGTGATGGTGGTGGCACTGCAGATTTCATAGGGTGCTCAGATGGCTATTTCTTCTCAAACCCTCAAAGAAATTCTACATATCACTGAAGCATTCAATGCCTAATGGTGTGGCACATTGCATCACAGATTCCATGACCTTGCAAATGGCCTCAATGATAGTTTCCGTAGTATTCAAGATTCATTGGATGGCATCCAGGAGAGATTTCTTATGGCGGGCATCATGAACAAATATCATTAAGAAGTGTATTCTTGTTATGCTTTGGAGGATGATTGTGATGATTGGTATATGTATAGTTGTCATTTCTGAGATGACAACCACTTCCATCTTCTATTTGATGACTCTCCTTCACCTCATATAGAGCACATTATGGAGAGAATTCAAGCATCTTCTATGCACACTATTTTTCAGTATTCTTTAGTTCTAGTATGTTATTCACGTGATTTTTGGGATATGGAAGGATCTACATATTTGGATCTCCATGATCAATGTAGATCTTTGGAGTATCATTTTCAGTTGGTTCTTGAGTTCAGATATATTTCATGTGGAGTTCACATGAACACTTGGGAATGGGACCCCAATTCACAATCGATGTTGGACTACTTCAGCATGATGGTTTTCATTTCTCCATGGGACCCTGGTTCTCTAGTCTACTTCAGCACTATGGTCCACACTTATCCATGGGACCCTGGTATATGGTTGTACATCAAGTGTTGAGGACAACGCTTTCATAAGAGGGATGGAATGTTAGGTAGCTAGAGAGGCAGTGGGGGGGGTTGGAGGGCCCATAGTTATAATAGTGGAGGCCATTCAATGTAAGGTGGACTAGGTCCACTATATTATTAAATAAGGCTCAGTATGGTAGTTAGACATAATAAATGGGTAGTTAGATATAATAAATGTAAGAAGACTTCTTAGAAGGTTCTACTTCTAGAATATTCCTCCTCTAGAATGTTCTTAGGTGATGGTAGAACTATATAAAGGGGTTCAAGCAATGTAATGGGACATGAAGAAAAGTATTGTATTGTGAGTTGTATCTCCATACAAGGATTCCCCCTTGAAGAGGCAAGTGAACATGAGAGGATCCCTTCCATAATAGGATCCATTGTATGGTGTTTCCCTACCTCAAGGGTTTGGTAATAATAAAGTGTGGTTTCTTCTATATTGCTCTGTGAATTTATTGTGTATTCAGTATTTGTGGTGATTATATTTATAGATCTATTCAGGTACTTAACAGAACACGAGTGGATCCCTTTCTCAAAAGGATCTAGTGTATGGTGTTTTCCAACCCTAAGGGTTGATAATAGTAAAGTGGTATTTGTTCTATATTATATATTGTTCTAATGTGGTGATTGTATTTGCAAGTCTTCGGTACTTAACACAAACTATCTTTGAAAACATTGGTCATGTGGCCTTAGGATCCCTCTTGGTCAGTTGAGGATGTGTTTTCACTTGTTTCAAGTTGAGATAGATTTCATACGCTAGGAAAGTTAAGATTCACAAACTATGTTTCATTTGGGAGGTCAAGGATGAGGAAATTTCCATTCTCATGTCTCCTATTTATTATGATATTCAAGGGAGATTCCACTTCCTTCACAAATATCCAAGGGGGTCCCTCTCTACCTTCTTCCATTATGCCAAGCATAGATTTTTTTCCTTGTTTATTAGAGAATGGTTTCCTTTAAATAATAAGCCTTGCATTGCTCATCTAGATCTACTTAATTGATAAAATCCCTTTTTGACTCAGATTTCCCAATGGGAGCATCAAACTTCAAGCATGGACAATAGAAAATCAGTCAAACAGTGACCCCTTACTCAAGATATACTCCATGATTGTCTCATCATACTAGCTCCAGTGGTCGATGTACAATGACTGTTTCTTCCTCCCATGCACAACATATTCTTTGGACAAGAGTACATCATTATATTCCCCCCTCTTCTAAGTTCTAAGAGTTTTTTTGCCCTCGATGTTTGGATATCTTCTATGCAACACTCTTGATTGGCTCCTAGAATATTTTATCCCACTCAACTCCTCTTTTCCCAAGCCACTCTCCAGATGACATTATCAAAATCAATAGTGCAGAATTCACAATGATTTATATGAATGCATGCTCTCACTTTGGTTTAAAAGATAACTAAAGATCTATTTGCTATTCAACATATCTCTCCTAGTTCAGCTAACTGGCTCCCTTCATTGTGACATAGCTTGTTGTGTTTGTTGCCTCCCCAAGGTTGTACTTTAATTCATTGTCAAAAATTTTCCCATCTTGAATCTTTCTCCCTTTCTATTTTTTATTGTCATTTGCCTTTTTGTTTATGGAAAACATGCCCTAGGCTCTCTATTTTTTTGTATTAATACTTGTTGTACTTTCAAGTCCCATTAACCTATATTTGTCATTAATGAACATTAATATCATTTCATTTCATTTCATTCCTATGTAATTGAGATAAGTCATGGAGTTGTGATAGATCTCACCTATTTAATACTCTCATCGAACTCCTTAATGACTTCAATTTCCCTTGATAAAATGCAATCCTTACTCTTACTCAACATTAACAATGGGCCAGGTCATGGTCGCAACCCTTAACTTATGAGAAGAAAACTATGAGCTCCTATAATATGGGATAGGATGTTACCACTAATAAAGTGGTTTTGTAAAGATTAACTCTAGTGGTTTTGTAAATATTAATGCTAGTAGTTAATAGATATATTATCAATGTAATAATCAAATATTGGAATTCATAGTTAAGTAGATAAACAACCTTAACTATGTGATGCTGTTCTATATGTCGTAATAACTTGGAAAAAAATGAACAAATGATATGCTTATTGTGGATAATATACCTCGAGCTCTCGATGATGTACTTGTTACAACATTGATATATTTGACATCTATTATTCTCTCCACGCATGTATTTGTCCTATTAATGTGTATACGCATCCATATAAAATTCTGAGTGGTATCAAAGCAAAATGAGGTCCAAAACCTGTGAGATCAAATATAGTTGTGGATGAGAATTAAAACCATATAAGGAGATTAAGATCCAAGTTGGAGACCAAGGGCCTAGACATATGCATAAGAAACTATATTAAATAAGGGAAATAGCTACAAAGAAGCTAGTCCCTGTCTCATTGAACAATCTGAAGTTTATTTTAAAGCGTAAGTAATAAAATCTGCAGCTTTTAGCTTTTAAGGTAGATGATAATGGTGTCGGCGCTATTTATCGCATAGCTCAGGATAGTCCCTAGTTGGGATTTTTATTTTATTCTTTCAACTACTGACCCAACCTAATCAAATTTTGTCTCTGATGCCTTTGCTACTGATGGTACTGGCAATAGAGAAGGTTGTCTTTGTAATGAAAAAATCCAGTTAGATGTTGATTTTACTACGTTTAATTGAAACTGAAGGGTTTAAAACATTTAGAACAAACCTTGCTATGTAAAACGCATAACACATGAGAAGGAAGATGGAATAGTTCTGACTGTAATAATTGTGTATCCATTATGAGTTGTATTACTCACTATCCATTGAATAATTATGTAATAAAAAGCATGATATAAAATCTATACTCTAACTCCTTAGAGAAAATCCATTTATACGATAAAGACATTTTCCTACTTCAAACAAAAAATTAATCAAAATGATATCCTTGAGAGCCATACATTCTAGACTAGAAAGATTCCTTGAGAGCCACACTTTCCTTAGACTGGACATTTCCATCTTGTCAAACAAAAATTAAAAATTCTACACAAATACTTTAAATCTAGCCTTATCACCTCCAAAAATAAGAATGGCATGCATGTGTGAAAGCTATATCCATATACAACTCATTACATAATATGGACTTGTGAAAAAGATTGAAAAA
This sequence comes from Picea glauca, assembly GCA_000966675.3. Lineage (NCBI taxonomy): Eukaryota > Viridiplantae > Streptophyta > Pinopsida > Pinales > Pinaceae > Picea > Picea glauca. The sequence goes on along the minus strand of JZKD02S0664570.1, from coordinate 227,231 downwards.
TATACAACTCATTATATCTAAGCTCCTCCTTTTTCTTTGCAAAAGGAAAACCAGGTGAGCACATTACTAGTTCATATTTTTCAACTGGAATGACCGACAGAATGATGTTATATTTGGAAATGTATAATATTCTAAAAACGATACCCAACTTTATTCGAAGGATGACTTGGGTTGTGACAGGTATAACAAGTACGAGGCAGTGGGGTGATTTGGCAATCTGTTTGAGACATAAATAAATTAGGTCGATTTCAATTTTGTTCTGAATTTTTTGGGTAGTTGGTTGTAAAGAAATTAGGTCAGAAATGTCGAGATTGATAGAGCCACTTATAGTAGGGAGAGTTATAGGGTATGTTTTTACGCCGAAAGGCGTACACCTATTGACAATGGGCAGATTTAATAGGGGTTTAGTGCTTAATAAGTTTTCTATGGACAGGATTAAATATGGCTGAAATATTCTTAGTAGTCACACAAAATAAATGGTTGTGATTTCAATCATTAACTTCCTAGCTATTATAAAGACATCAGTTTATGTGTTTACCTTTTACCTAATCATATTTAAAAATTACTTTGATAGCTAACTGATTACCACTTAAGTGATTAACAAAAATTAAAATATTAACACCAGATAAATGAAGCCCAACAATTTATTTGTTAATAAATAATAAAATATAATATATTATTTTAAAGATTCGTTTCATCTTCTTAACCTTTCGGCGTTCACCAGCAGCTATTTTGCTGCTGTGCTAGTAGATATGTTCATTCCCAATATAAAGATAAGTGTGGCTTACAAATCTAATATGCAGGTCAATAACGGATTCAAGCTCATTCCTTCCTCTATTATAGCTCCCCCTCGTGTGGAAGTCATCAGCGGAAACATGCACACATTTTATACTCTGGTAATTTAAGTTTTTTGTTTAACCACGGTGTTACTTTTCATGTCATGGACTGCTTCTCTGCGATCCTTGCTATATGAGATATTGGTGTTGGGACACAAACCATTGTTCCTCAACTTTGTTTATTTATTCGTTTGGTATTTCGGTGAATTTGTTGGGACATATAAGGTGTGCATGCCCATCACCCATTAATATAGACAAGTTAGGAATAAATTGGGAGGACTGTAGAATTTTGCTCACCTACTCTCCTGATGCATAGGTGGATTTGACTAAATTGACTCTCCATATCACACTACAATAATCAATAATCAATGTTGAGATTGATGAACACTACACAAGTAGGTTAAACGCGACGTAAGAGGGATCTTAGGGGATGTGAATCCTGGATCTGTCAATCACGCTCTCGACGTTTGTTAATGTCAATATAAGCTAGCTGCAGGGAATTTACCTTCTCGATGTTTTTTAATGTCGATATAGGCTGGCTGCAGGGACTTTACGCCAGACAAAACTGTCATACACCAATCGATGCTACCTTCTTTGATGAGGAGGCTTCGTCGTGAGAATCAGACCCATGGGGTCTGATTTCAGTGTATGTTGGATTCTTGGAATCGGGAAGGGAGCTTGGTCGGTCTATCTCGATTTTTAGAAGGGCCCTTGCATAGTCACATCATGGTGGCTATGTTTATAAGATGAAAAGAATCCTTAAAAGAATATATTAAATTTTATTATTGATTAACAAATAAACGGTTGGGCGTGTTAATATTTTAATTTTTGTTAATCACTTAGGTGGCAATCAGTTAGCTATCAAAGTAATTTTTAAATATGATTAGGTAAATGTAAAAAAGTAAACACATAAACGGATGTCCTTATAATAGTTAGGAAGTTAATGATTGAAATCACAGCCATTTATTTTGTGTGACTACTAAGAATATTTCAGCCATATTTAATCTTATCCATAAAAAACTTATTAAGCACTAAACCCTCATTAAATCTGCTCATTGTAATTATGAATACTGAAAAGAAATTATCAAAATCAAACCATAGAGCCAGTCCCTAGAATGCAGAGTTCCTTGCCTACAATGCAACAGTGCCACAAAGCTAGACAGTCCCTTGATAGCAGCACAACAGAGCCACAGGTCTAAATAAACAAAGTATTAATTAATCAAACTTTATCAAATTCATAATCAAATATGCTGTAAATTTTTCTCCCGGATCACTTCAAGGTTGCCACATCAAAAGCTATCCACTCCCTTGTGTAGACATAAGACAAGTTTAAATGTGTGAGCCTATGCAAAATCATGTCAATCTTCAATGAAATGAGAAATGGTGAGCACATGGACGATGGGTTCACTTATGGTGAGCAAGTCGACGATGGGTTCGCTTATGGTGAGCACGTGGACATGGGTTCGCTTACAGGAAGCTCGACGAGGGACTATTGCTTAACACCTTATTCATTTGGCTTACACTCAGCCTATCAAAGTGACTGATTGACGTTCCCCAATGAATGGATTCTCATTTATCATCATTCATTGCATAGAGAAGAGGGATGCATGAGATTGCATTGAATGAACCTGCTGAACTCACATCTCCATCCTTCGAAGGCATTAATGCATTGAAGAAATTGCGGTCCATTGCACGGGAGAGTGAGGGGAACAAATCTCATTATTTCCTCTCTGATAAATTCGTCTTGCTATGAAGAGAATGACAATGAAAATTTTAGGGAACTATGAAATCTATGTAAGAGGCAACATGCATTAGGCCGATAGCCTTGGTCTTGTGTAAGGGAACGAACGACTGCTACATTAATCTTGCAAATATTATGAGAATGATTTTAATTGTATACCTTAGATCCATTTGGTATAAGATTTTGCAAATTCTTGAATCTTTCACTAATACGCTCCAGAACAAAGGAAAATTTAAAAGACATAAATTAATAATGACAAAGCTAAAACAAAAATCAAACCCTTGGTTGTTCATACCAGAAGACTTTTCCTTTTAACAATTGGACATAAAAATTTAATAGGTTGTTCATACCAGAAGACTTTTCCTTTTAACAATTGGACATAAAATTTTAATATAACAGAAATTTAGGATGCTCCAAAATATTTACAAAGTGAATTATGTCATCAAAGGATTTGCCTATTTTTAAATCGACTCAAATGAGCAAAAATTACTATATATGTATATTTGTGGGAAAACGTTTTAAAACTTAATTAAAATTAAACCAGTTATTATAAAACTTGGATTTCGCTATCAATCACATTCTTTATTTTTGAAGAAAAAATTGCACGATTGCCCTTTAGTAAAGGGAAACATTTTTCCATTTTTTTACTGTAAAAAGGAAAATCTTAAAAATTTCTATAAACCTTCAAACTATTGGCAATAAAAAATTAAACATGGAAAATCTTAAAAAATTCTATAAACCTTCAAACTATTGGCAATAAGAAATTAAACATGGAAAATCTTAAAAATTTCTATAAACCTTCAAACTATTGGCAATAAGAAATTAAACATGTAAAAGATTTAACCAGAAATATTAAACAAACAAAAAATGATTTCTTCCATGGCTATCCCTTGGAAAGGCCAGCCTTGAATCCTTTGCCCTAAACTTTCCAGTGAGGAGCAGATTAGGTGACTGTTAGTGAAACCGAATGGGCTAACTCGAAAAAATCTTACCTTTCGATCTTTCCTCCCGAGTTACCTTTCGAGTAGGTTTTCCGGCTGTGCGGTTTTGAGAGAGGACATAACCTCAAGGTTCAAGACCTAAGGATAATCTGTCCAAGAAGTAAGGCTCGCCATTCAGTTATAATAATTTCTTCTATTTGGTGTCTTTCCGGCCTACGTGTGTCTCGATGTTGTCCTTAGCTTTAGCGGCATCGAGTATTGATCAGCTTTTCAAGAACCAAATCAATCATACAAGGAAGCTTCTTGTACACGGGCATGGTTGTATAACAGTGGATTCAAAATGACTTTTTCAGACTATTTCGCTCTGCATAAAGCTGAGAAATCACAACTCTGGCAGCTTTGAAAGGGACATTAACATTGATGATTTGAATATCGATCATATCTGATTTTAATAGCATTGTGAATATTTAGGTTCTTTTATCAAACGGAGAGACCCTATTGGCTATTTAAGAAGTGTCATATATGCACGATTCATTTACAAAGCTAAACATTACTTCTATTTTCCAAGGAACGCTCATGAACTTGAGGACTCGGCAATAAGTTTCATTAAAGTGCCATAAGTCCATTTGTCACGCTACCCTTCTTGGCACGTAGGTTGGCTTTAGTTGGTTTGGAATGAATTGTACTGCAGTTGATTAGAGAGGACCACGTCGTCGATTTCTTCGTGCAACGATGCAGATCATCTTCAATATCACTCTGCAAATATAAGATGGACAGGTAAGAAATTCTGAAAAGCGTCAATATTTTGGCTTTCATATTGTGTGCTCATGAGAGAAGGTGGCATTTGTTGTATCATTGTGAAATCTGGAAGGCTTTTGTGGTGCTATGTGCTAATAAGTTCTACTATGAATTGGTACAATGAAAACTTACCAATGGTTCGCTCCAGAATCGCGTTACCAGATTCCAAGTCACCTGCGTTACTAGATTTCAAGTCACCTGCAGATTTGACGAAATCCAGAGTTGAAGAAGGTGTCAGCAAATTCCTATCAGGGAACAACAACATCTTTACAAAGGCAGGTCCTCCTCTTTAGGTTGGTTGTTTTTTCTTCTCCATTTTTTTTGGATTTGGAATTATATTTTTTAATGTGAAGTAATTAGGTAAAAGGCTTATATTTATTGGAGATGGCACATTTAATCATCTTTTAACCATAAATTTCAATCTTATAGTTATCAATTGAAGATGCTGACATATTCTTAGTAATCATTCCAAATCAATGAATGAAATATCATGTTCATAACTTTCTTACATCTTTTAAAGACCCAGTTAAAGTTGGGGTCATATAGTCTATAGAAAAACCCAGTTGAAGTAGAAGAACCCAGTTGGAGTTGGGGCATTTCAGAAGAGAACAGGCGACATTATCGGTCATCATAAAAGCCCATATGAGAATGTCATCTGCTAGGTTTCTGTTAAGGCCTCTAGGTGGGGCGTATTGGAATAACAGGTTTTCTGGGCATCCCTATGGATATGAGGGGCTGACTGATAATGAAAAGTGTGGGTCGATCTCTGAGTGCCTGCTGGAGAGATGGAGTTGGGCTCAGGAAAACGAAATAAATCAGAGCAAGAGAATTGTAGTTGTGGTGGACGAGTCCAGAGAAGAAAAAGTAGCCTTGTCATGGGATTTTCTCTCATGTTGTCATTAAGTCTGATACTGTCATATTGCTTCATGTCCCGGACATTGATCGAAACAATGTTTCAGTCTCTAACAGATACAAAAACCCAGGTGATTGAAATTTTTATATGTATTTTCTATGCCCTGAGATTGTATAATAAATTAGGTTATATTTTCTGAGATATTTTATAGTAATAGAAACTATTGTAAGACGCACAATACTTACGACTAAAGTCTGTGCAGTAGATCTTTTTTCTAAGAATGCAGGTTCTGTCGAAAGAACTAAGAGGGGATTTGATTTGGCAAAATCAAAACAAGCTCTATGCAAATCTCATTGGCCACAGGTATGTTCATGATATCAATAAATTATGATAGATCTAATTTATAGATTCAATTTAACTTTATATTTTTGGGAGGAAAGGCAGAGAGGATTTTATACTGGTAGATGGGTTAATCTGTTTCAAGAAACAGCAAAATAAGAATATGGTTGTTATTTTTTCACCATTCATACAGAAGGTAATAGATTAGATTAAGTTATGATAGCGAGGATGATGGTTAAATTACACTGAAAACAAAATTGGTTTATAAGAGAGAATTTGGATTTCTTTAAAAGGCCTACACCTATAAGATATGGGACAATTAATCATCTTTTAACTATAAATTCCAATCTTATAGTTATCAATTGAAGATGCTAGTATATTTTTAGTGATCCTTCCAAATCAATGAATGAAATCTCATGTTCATGTTAATTCCTGACTAGCTTAACATGAATTCAATCCATTATTTACTGAACCAAAAATTTTTACTGCAGGAATTTGTGGCTGTGCTAGTTCTTATACATTTTAGAAACCAGTTTGGTATAATCCTCATGTTTTTGTTTATATTTCATTACCTTTTTAATTACCCTTATCGAGCAATTTGGTATAATATTCTTGTTCTTATTTTAGGTTCATTTTCCTTTAGGTTAGAGTATTAATGCTGCTAATAGGAAGAGAAGAGGATTTTGAGGGGGTTTAGATTATAGTATCAATGCTGCTAAGAGGAGGAGAAGAGGATTTTGAGGGAGTGAGGAGAGAGGCAGTGCATAGAGCATTGACTGCATAATGGCAAAGAGCATTAACTGCAGAACCCTGCAGTGTCATGATAATTCTGAGTACCGCCTTTAAATTGCCTCCTCCTTAATTTTTTGTTTTTAAATATTTTTAAAACCTGACAAATAACTAAAAAAAAATTGAAGTCACAAATTTAGAAAATTAGGAAAATAAAATTGTTTTTATAAAAAAAAATTAAATAATATTTATTTTAAAAAAACTTTGCAAACTAATAATAAAATGTGCAAAAAAAAATACAAAATACACCAAGTAATGTCCCAAACTCCCTCGAGAGACTAATAAAAAGGCAAGTGTTCTATCTTAAATTAACTCCAACCTAATCAAACAAAGTGTTAGATCTTAAATTGACTCCAAGCTAATCAAACAAAGTAGTTTACTACTTAACACAAAATCTTCGTGTTAACTAGCATTAACAAATTATCTAAACACAAATATATATTAACATTAATAGTCTATTTGTTATCTAGAACATTCAATAATCACAATAACATTCACCAGGTGAATATGATGATGTTGTTGATGATGATTAACGTCCACTAAGAGTGAATTGGTCTATCAGACCTTAAGAGGGTAAGTGATTACCTTTGATTCTTTAGAATTTTGTTTCTGTGCTCGAAAAGCATTAGGAGAAGCTTTCCAAGATCCCCATACTTTTGTTGAGTTAAGATGTAGTGTGATAAATATTTTAAAAATGAGATCTAATATGGGTATAGGCTCGACAATCTAAGAGAAAGTGTTTTTCATCTTCAACCTTCTTAGTGTCACAAAGGTGACACATTCTTTCATCCCATGGAGTTTTAGGAATTGACCAATGCCCAGTTTCACTATGGAACTCATGAGAATTTGTTCTTATCTTAGCAATGCTTATTTTTTTTCTTTACACTTGGCAAAACAGATAGATAATTTTGATCTTCTAGATTAGGGTTGATTACATCTTTATAATACTTTAATTTTCTTTTTTCCTCTAACTCTTTATCACACCACATTTTCTCTTTAAATTTTGATATGACGTTTTTTTTAATAGTATATTTTCTCTACAAATTGGTTTTTTCCATGATTTCCCAATAGTTTAGCCAAGACTGGGCGTCTTTATGTCATCCTCACTTGAGTCGATGGTGGTTATGATTTGATTTTGAAGCAATTTTAGGTAGCTTCTTGTCTTCCATGTTGTCTAACTTGTACTTATACATTAGGTATCTATTCATAGCCATGTTGTCAATGGGGGAGAGGCTTTTTTCTAAGAGGAGGATGGGATAGGGCATATTTCCTTTAATTTTGAGATTATAGGTTATAAAATTCTTTTGTAATTGCTCTATCTTTCTCCAGGATTCACAAGAGATACTATAGCCCCAGACTTCACATCCATAAAGAATAGTAGGTGTAACAAGAGTCTCAAAGAGGAGTTTCTTCTTATCCCAACTCCAAAGATCAGTTGATTTATGATAATAACATCTCCTAAAACTAGGCAATCACCATAATAACATAAATAACCATTAAATTATACTTCGCTTAGTATTTCACCCAGTAAACCATAAAAAAATCACCATCCAACATTAGAACAGAAGGTTTATAGTGGGAAACAACCCAAGGTTAAAAGAAGAAATAAGTTTAGACTTTGAACCATACAGATCATAATTAGAAGCTTAATTTAAGTTTAGATGTCGAACTATATAGATCATAACCATAAACTAAGTCTAACATATCTTTCTTATGAATCCATCTATATATTTAAGGGTGGCTTGACAAGGTCAAGTTTGATGAAGTCTATTTATATCATATTGTTTGATAAGTTCAACACAACCCACTATACTAATGGTTAAGAGCATGTGTTTCTCCCTAAATATCGCAGGTTCAAAATCGGAAGGGTAAAGTTCATTTTACATCACTTTCCCCAATATTTATGTACACTTATTACACAACAAGGTGTATTCACATCCAACACTATCCATCCCTGAGAAGTTTGGTAACCTCCTAGCTATACCGGCTTGTTTGATTAGGTGTTTCTGCTCTTATGTTGACATTTATCAGATTTTCCTTGAGTGTCACAGGCTTTCCTGATAATGATTTCTTACCTTTATACTATGGTGGATCTATTAGAATATATAATATGGTGTACTAATTTTACCATTGATCATACCCTTGTCACCCAACCATAGGCCAAAGCCACCCTCCGAGCACCTTAACCTTGACTGAGAATTCCTCCAGAAGCAAACCCTAGGCTAGATAGCCAAACAAAGGGTAGCTCACCTTTCCCCAAGGATAGCACATCACAAAAAGTTAATTAGATAGCTCAAACCCTAGCCAAGAGATATTCAAGCCAATACTGAAAACTTGTTGCTGCTACAGCTGCACCTGCAGCTCTCCTCCACACATGTGCACCAAACTGGGAACTGCAGTACGCACCAAACTAGGAACTACAATTCTGAGATGTTGTCAAATGAGAACTGGCACCCTGTATTTATACTGGTTCTGCCAGATTTGATGGGGCCGAATTCTCCTTCTGGATATGTGTTTGTTCAGTATATTATTATTATTTCTAGCTGACTTTTTCTCTTGGAGGCTAATAACCTAATATAAATTATCTTCTTAAGCCGACAAGACTTCTAGGGTTATTAGACAACTCATTAGGGTTTTCTCTTGGTTTTCGGAGTTGTCTATTCTCGCCAGGTTCACACGTGGAGGTAAATATCTCTCGCAGCTACCATAATATTAACACTCCCTCCTAGGTAGGGAGGTATTACAGGTAATGGACTTGAGCACAAAAAACATACCATTTACCCGGTAGCATCAATATAGTCATCTAGACTATTTCATGACTAGATCATGAGCATCACCATCACCA
>JZKD02S0664570.1:202786-217475 GCA_000966675.3 Picea glauca | reverse complement strand
AACCATAGGCCGAAGCCACCCTCCGAGCACCTTAAACTTAACTGAGAATTCCTCCAGAAGCAAACCCTAGGCTAGATAGCCAAACAAAGGGTAGCGCACCCTTCCCCAAGGATAGCGCATCACAAAAAGTTGATCAGATAGTCCAAACCCTATCCAAGAGATATTCAAGCCAATACTGAAAACTTGTTGTTGCTACAACTGCACCTGCAACTCTCCTCCACATGTGTGCACCAAACTGGGAACTGCAATGCGCACTAAATTGGGAACTGCAATTCTGAGATGCTGTCAAATGAGAACTGGCGCCCTGTATTTATACTGGTTTTGCCAGATTTGTTGGGGCCAACTTCTCCTTCTGGATATGTGTATGTTCAGTATATTATTATTATTTCTAGTTGACTTCTTCTCTTGGAGGCTAATAACCTAATATAAATTGTCTTCTCAAGCCGACAAGACTTCTAGGTTTATTATCCAACTCATTAGGGTTTTCTCTTACTTTCCGGAGTCTTCTATTCTCGTTAGGTTCACACGTGGAGGTAAATACCTCCCACAGCTACCATAATATTAACAGGATCTATCTTGTACATCTCTATTTGTGCCTTGTGTTCTTTCCTTGTAAACTTATGGCTACTTCGCTCCCAAATAATTTCAACAGGAAAATTGAGTGATCAAGGGATCCCCAAACCCTGATGTGGTGGTATTCCCCCATTTCAAACCAATGTCTGACTTATTCTATGACCAATAGATCATGGGCTTCAAATCCTTTTGTGTTTTCTTCCTCTACCCCCTACAATTGTATCAAAGTTTCATTGCCCACATCTTGGTATACAAGTAGGGCACAAGGAAGGACTCATTTTTAACTCCTTTTCTATTTTTTTCATTTATAAAAATGATACAAGTAGACAAAAGACGTCGTTGTACATGAAGAAATGAGTAAGGGGGGTTTCATTTTACTTGGTAAAGTTACTAATAACTAATCAATAGTCATTAGTGAGTTATTTGCATTTAAATAATGAGCTAAGCACTTGGTATGTGTTCACTGCATAGAGGACTATGTTTGGTGTGTGTTAGCATGTGGCTATGACATGGACTTTGTTTGACATGTGTTGGCATATGTCTACCTATTCTTGGTACGTGTGCAATGCATGACTTGAGGAATTAAATAGAGGAGTGTGCTTGGCATGTGGCCACCACATGGAGTGTGCATGGTGTGTGTTGGCATGTGTCTACCTATTCTTGGCATGTGTGGGCGCATTACTTGGGTAGTTACACTTTTTTATTCTTGAACATTTTGCATGCATGGACCCCTCTCCTATTCGATAAAAAAGATATAGAGAGTGAAAAAAAAACAAGTAGTCACTCTAATTATTTTGTCAATGTTAATGAGAAGTTATGTGATTTACTCCTACATATTTTTAGTTTGCTAATTTTGATTTGCAAATTTAGTATTTTTCATAGATACACTCCATCCCTTTGCAGATTGATCTTAAATTCTGATATGCAATGTCTACACTGTTGATGTATACTTATGTGCTCTTAGTTTTAAAAAATCTGATGTTTTTATTGGCGATTCTTGATGTTTTTTGTTTCAGTTGTAGGGTAAAATCTTTGATTGTAGATATGTTAGCATGAATTAGAAAATAACATGGCATCATAGTTGTATTTCTTAGATTCTTCATCCAGTGAATAGAGATGGAAAATACCTATGAGAGCGAGTTAACTTAGCTTTTGGGTTCCTCCAAAATTGTTTTCGCCAAGCTAGGAGAGCACTTTCTCTCCCAGCCCCTTGTTTATGTTTGATTGACATTTGGAGAGATATGATTGGGTGCATGTATTCCTTGGGATCATTGTTAGAGGAGGTAGTTACCTTATGTGGAATTGAAATATTCTACATGGAACACATGTTTAGGAAAATAGAGTTGTCATAGGGCATGGATCTACCTTATTGAGGAGAGTTATGCAATAAGAGGAAGGGTGCGAAGCCCTAGGAGAAAGTAACTACCTTGTCACACATGTTGAGGAGTGTTGGGCATAGAGTACAACATGGAACACATTAATGGAGTGGCGCTTGGCATGAGGACATTTGGCTTGGAGAATGCTACACCTTGGAAGAGGAGTGCTTTGCTAACACCTAGTTGGAGGGTGCATATCTAGGAAGAGGAGCATTGGGCCCAAGGATATCATGTTTGGAGGGTGCATCATCTTGGGGGTTGGATAAACCCTAGTGTGACATTTGTACCTCCTTGTTTAGTGGAGTGTTCCATGTGGGCTTGCCTTGTAGACTCAGTCCAACGTTACTTACAGACAAATTCTATGTTTTATGTTGGACTCCCTCACCTATTATATATAAAGGGAGGAGATTGTATTTGTATGAAATGTACTAATTATTCTATCCTTGTAATTGTCTTAGAGAAGTCTTAGTGCTTATCTGATGCAAGGGAGAAATACCTAGGATTTGTGATGAAATACCCAGAAACTAAGTCTAACCTATCTTTCTTATGAATCCATTATATAGTTAAGGGTGGATTGACAAGGTGAACTTTGATGAAGTATCTTTAAATTATATTGTTTTATAAGTTCAACACAACCCACTATACCAATGGTTAAGAGCGTGTGTTTCCTCCCTGAACATCACAAGTTCAAAATCAGAAGGCTAAAGTTTGTTTTACATCACTTTGCCCAATATTTATGTACACTTATTACACAACAAGGTGTGTTCACATCCAACACTATCCATCCCTGACAATTTTGGTAACGTCCTAGCTATACCGACTTGTTTGATCAAATGGTTATACTCTTGTGTCGACATTTATCAAATTTCCCTTGAGTGTCACGGGCTTTCTTGATAATGATTTCTTACCTTTATACTATGGTGGATCTACCGTGTACATCTCTATTTGTGCCTTGTGTTCTTGCCTTGTCAACTTATGGCTACTTCTCTCCCAAAGAATTTCAATAGGAAAATTGAGTGATCAAGGGATCCCAAACCCTAATGTGGTGGTATTCCCCCATTTCAAACCGATGTCTGAATTATTCTATGACCAATAGATCATGGGCTTTGAATCCTTTTGTGTTTTCTTCCTCTAGCCCCTACAATTGTATCAAAGTTTCGTTGCCCACATCTTGGTATACAAGTAGGGCACAAGGAAGGACTCATTTTTAACTCCTTTTCTATTTTTTTCATTTATAAAAATGCTACAAGTAGAAAAAAGATGTCATTGTACATGAAGAAATGAGTAAGGGGGGTTTCATTTTACTCGGTAAAGTTACTACTAACTAATCACTAGTCATTAGTGAGTAATTTGCATTTAAATAATGAGCTAAGCACTTGGTATGTGTTCACTGCATAGAGGACTATGTTTGGTGTGTCTTAGCGTGTGGCTACGACATGGACTTTGTTTGACATGTCTTAGCATATGTCTACCTATTCTTTGTATGTGTGCAATGCATGACTTGAGGAATTACATAGAGTGTTCTTGGCATGTGGCCACCACATGGAGTGTGTATGGTGTGTGTTGGCATGTGTCTACCTATTCTTGGCACATGTGGGGTGCATTACTTGGGTAGTTCCACTTTTTTATTCTTGGACATTTTTCTTGCATGGACCCCTCTCTTATTCTATCAAAAAGAGATAGAGAGTGCAAAAGAAAAAAAGTAGTCACTCTAATTATTTTGTCAATGTTAATGAGAAGTTATGTGATTTGCTCCTACATATTTTTAGTTTGCTAATTTTGATTTGCAAATTTAGTATTTTTCATCACTACACTCCATCCCTTCACATATTGATCTTAAATTCTTATATGCAATGTCTACATTGTTGATCTATACTCCTATGCTCTTAGTTTTCAAAAATCTGATGTTTTTATTGGTGATTCTTGATGTTTTTGGTTTCAATTGTAGGGTAAAATCTTTGACTATAGCTATGTTAGCATGAATTAGAAAATAACATGGCATCATAGTTGTATTGCTTAGATTCTTCATCCAGTGAATAGAGATGGAAAATACATGTGAGAGGGAGTTAACTTAGCTTTTGGTTTCCTCCAAAAAAAAAAATCGCCAAGCTAGGAAAGCACTCTCTCTCCCAACCCCTTGTTTATGTTTGATTGACATTTGGAGATATTTGATTAGGTACATGAATTCCTTGGGATCATTGTTAGAGGAGGTAGTTACCTTATGTGGCATTGACATATTCTACATGGCACACATGTTTAGTACAATGGAGTTTTCATAGGGCATGGATCTACCTTATTGAGGAGAGTTAGGCACTAAGAGGAAGGGCACGAAGCCCTGGGAGAAAGTAACTACCTTGGCACACATGTTGAGGAGCATTAGGAATAGAGTACCACATGGCACGCATTAATGGAGTGGTGTTTGGCATGAGGAAATTTGGCTTGGAGAATGCTACACCTTGGAAGAGGAGCGCTTTGTTAACACCTAGTTGGAGGGTGCATATCTAGGAAGAGGAGCATTAGGCCCAAGGATATCATGTTTGGAGGGTGCATCATCTTGGGGGTTGGATAAACCCTAGTGTGACATTTGTACCTCCTTTTTTAGTGGAGAGTGCCATGTGGGCTTACCTTGTAGACTTATTCCAACGTTACTTATGGACAAAGTCTATGTTTTATGTTGGAATCCCTCACCTATTCTATATAAAGGGAGGATATTGTATTTGTATGAAATGTACTGAGTATTATATCTTTGTAATTGTCTCAGAGAAGTCTTAGTGCTTATGTGATGCAAGGGAGAAATACCTAGGGTTTATGATGTAAAACCTAGAAGAGACATGAACATGTATGTTAGTGAACAAGGTGATCTTGAGTCTTATAACTTTTGTGATGCAAGAGAAGAATATGTAGGGATTGTGTGATGTAAACCCTAGAGAAATAACATGGAGTGTTAGAGTAGAGGATTCTTGAATCTTGGTGCGATTCTTATATTGAAGAAGACTTGAAAATTATGTTGATGTACCCTTGATATTCCATTGTGAAAAATTTTAGAGGTATTGGTGCACGTGTGATGCAATAGAAGACAACCTAGGGTTTGTGGGATGCAAACCCTAGGCTAGAAAAAAAGCTTGGAAGGCTAGCACTAGTGTTTTCCTTAAAGACTTTGTGCGATGCAATAAGTCCTAGGGTTTGAGTAATGTAAACCCTACAGTAAGACATGAGTGCTAGAGGAGTGAAGAAGACCTATTTTTGGTGAAATACTTAGCTTGGAGAGCTTGTAGCTTGTCTCTATACTTGTGTTGATGTAAGGAAGGAATAAACYAGGGTTTKTGTGAGACAAARCCTATACGAGACTTGGAGAGCTAGGACTAGAGTAATCATGCGAAGTGGACCTAGGGTTTGTGTGAGACAAAACCTATACGAGACTTGGAGAGCTAGGACTAGAGTAATCATGYGAAGTGGACCTAGGGTTTGTAGCAAARAAACCCTAGTGAATACTTGAAGCGCTTGGCTTGGAGAGTTTTTATGATGCAATCTTGGATAATCTCCTAGAAGACTTGYGTGGTGCAAGTGGGAGATAAGGGTGGASTTTTTGATGTCAATGCTAACTCATTGTTAAKCCTTTGGARYGAGACTAGGAGTAGCTTGGAATGATGACTTCTAAGTTGTGTTTGTTGGTTAGGGATTTTTCTTGATRGTGGATGCCCTATATAGGGTTTGGATGCAATTGCAGTGTCCTAGCTAGATGAATTGTGMAATCATGCATACTTAAGCCTTTTAAGGGAAYTAMTCRTATTTGGTCATTGCCAAAGRTCTTAGTAAAGAATGTCTTCCTTACTTTTCTTCWTTTGCAAGGATAAAAKATTGGCCTTCTTTTTAGTGCCRAGAGATARATAYCTTATTGGAATAGATAGATAACTAGTTGGGATAGGCTCGGCCTCTTCTACCTAAGATATCTTGCAATAGACTTTTCTTCCACCTAATAATGAAGACAAAGACAAATAATAGATAAAATACAAAAGTAGATGTGCCACATGTACAATATTCCCCCAAAACAGGGAGAAATCCCACCAAAATAGTCAAGAAGAGGTCAAGGAGGCCCAACATACCTTCATGATGCAAGGTAACCTCCTCAATATGCCTCTCCAATGAAGATATATGAACCAAATATGCCAACATTTATACTCTAGATGAGGAAATTCCACATGTGGCACATGGGAGGCTCAAACATGTGGCAACTCACTAAAAATCAACTCCAATGGTCATATGTGAGGTCTTCAATGTGTAACCTCCTCCTCAAATCATGCCAACAACATCATCAAGTCAAGGGAGGCTCAATAAGGTCCACATGTTCCAAATAGATGCTCCAATGACTAAGTAATGCATCCTCCAAGGTGGACGTCTCATCAAAGTGTGTGACATGTGCCTCCAAATTTGTGAGATGGATATTCTAGGTGCATGAAGAAGGGACCTCAATTTCCTAGGTCATTGTGGAGTTTCCAATTCATTGTTAATCCACCTCGAAAGTCGTGTCTCGACATGAAAATATGTAGAGCGACCTCAAGTGATGAATACGTGTCATGAGTCCCCAAATCATTAGGAGGGTGATCACCTAGGCCAAAGAGTGACAAATACATAGGGAGATCCATGTTTAGGCATAAAATAAGTGTTCTTTCTAAGTATGACAACCTTTACAATGCACGAGCAACAATTTTACATAAGGGTAGAATGAGAAAACCTAGGGGTTCCCTAAGTCATGTGTCCTAGTTGATCCACTCCAAAACCCTTGCACACTCACCTTGACCATAAATGACCTCGATGAGATGGTTAGTACAAGCCATAAGGGCATAGACTATCTTGAAATGGGGACTAAGAGAACGGGCCATGACAAACCACAAAGGGTCTAGAGAAACCACCTAGATGAAAAAAAAACACTTTACATAGATCATTAATAATGGTCTAGTACAATACATAAGATAAATGGTCACACTTTTGGTTGATCACGATACAAATCATCATGATGGAACATTTTATCATGGAACTCTAGGATCTGACATGATCTCAAGATATGCACAAGAACTACTCATATGTTGGAACATATATGGCAAAGAAAATGAGGTATTCTTAACTGAATTTGAGGGATAGAAAATAATAAATTTAACTCCTCATATTCTTCCTTAGATGTCAAAACACTTAATAATTTTCCCTTTAACTTATGTCCAATTAGAAAGACATAAAAATTTGTAAATAGAAAAAAAGCATAAAGAACATATATAGCTACAATTCAAATATGAAAAATGATACAAGAATCATGTGGATAGTTGGAAACTTCATATATAAGCTCAAGATGAAGTACAAGTACATATCATAGGCTTATCTCAAGGCTAGTACAAAAACTCCAACTATCCAAAAAACCATAGCTCAGCCAAGATGATCCAAATAAAAGAATCTCTCCAACACAACTTCCAAGGCAAGACAACATCATCTTCTCTTCTTCTTCACAAATCCACCCTTGAGCTCTCTCAAAACCCTAATATACAATATTCATGGGATAAAACCTAACCCTCGAACTCCAAGATGCTCCAAGAAACTCCAATATTCCCAAGAAACCCTAGCACCTCAAACAAGAGAGAATACAAGTACAAGCGAAAATTTAAGAGAGAAAAGAAGGGTGCACTCCCCTCTCTTAGTCACATCTCATCACAAGAATGAATACGAGTGAGTGAATGAATATTTCATGGAAATGTTCTCTCCTTCCTCGATTTATATGAGAAGTAAGGGAGGCCAACAATACTATGTGGTCCTAAGCCCTTACAAGCAACTTACATGATCCCTTGTAGGCCACACAAGTGAGACATCCACTCTAGAGTACAAGTGTCATGCTCCAATGGTGATGTTGTGTGCAATAATGACTCCAAAGTGATGTAGTTACATAATTTAAGTCCACACCACTCCATCACAAGCCTCCATGGACTCCATCTATCCTCTAAAGCAATGTACTTCGTTGGGTCAGCTACCCCCAACAAGAACACTGTCAAAGCTCCCGATTTCCCCAAGCCATCTCCAATCCTTCAAATAGGAAACCAAGTTGTCACATGTCAACTAGGGCTTGAACCCCTTCTCTAGATGCACAAAACTCCACATCCCCTATAGGGAACTCTCTAAACAAGTGGGTCCTCCATGAGGACTATATGAGGTGTGTCCACCAAACTACCAAGAGATCTCCAATTCCCAAGGGAATAACACTAAGCCTACAATCAATTGAGGTCAAGCATCCATTGAGTACGCTATGTCAACTATCCATATCATTTGCGAACCATCTCTCATGCTCCAATCCATCTCAGAACATCCTGGGTCTGAGCATACACCATGTACCCAAAATCTCATGAAGCACCGCCAAATATGGTATAATACTTTCAAAGTAACCCAAAAATACAACATCTTCCAACCAAGCATCTATCCAGACTTACATTTATTTGGCCTCGAATGGTAACATGGTGTAATACTTTCAAAGAAACCCTAAAATCTAACATCTTCCAAGCAGTCATATATCCAAAGTTACATTTATTTGGCCTTGAATAGTAATTGGGTAGTACATTCGACTTTAAAGAAGTTCAACCCTCCTTTTCCTTCTTCCAATGGCAAGCACATGGAACTCCAAGGCTCTTTTACTTGTACCATTTTCCAAAGCACTGTATTTCTCTTTGGCTTTGCCCTTTGCCCTTCAATGCTCAGATTTTATAGACTATCTCTATTTTTTTCTTTTCTAGAAGTGGCATTAGCACTCGCACTCTGTATTGTCACTTATATACTAAGCAATCATTTTGACCTACTTTTGGCCATTTGTTGGACATTAATAAACTCTTCTTATCTTAGCTTTATCTATTTCCGAAAAAACATACTATTGCTATTATTGGAAGATTGATATATTTTATAAAAGCAAATTGCTAATATCTTTTAGAAGTTGATATTTTGTGAAAAGAAAATCAAATTTAGCCTTCAAACTTGGAGTAGACATTCAAAATTCAACTATAGAGGAAGGAGCAAGCAAAAGGATTAATCATATCACTTGGTATCGGTCTTATTCCTCTTTCACCATTCTTCTCCTTATTTTCCTTCCATGTTGTAATTTCTAAGAAGCATCCTTGTGTACTAATGGGTCAAATCTTCTTTCACCATTCTTCTCCTTATTTTCCTTCCATGTTGTAATTTCTAAGCAACATCCTTGTGTGCTAATGGGTCAAATCTTTAGTATAGCTCCACTGTAGATCTCCTTGTAGTATTCAAGAGTTATACAAGATAAGAATTTTAGGGCATGATTGTATCCCCCCTAGGCCTTTGGTTACACATGATGATGATCTGAAATTCTTCAGGAAATTTACTTGATTAAGTAGTTTTGATTAATGAAAAACAATGATCATCCTATCTTTGATTTATAGCAGATGTTTGGATGTTGAGAATTCATTCTTATGATTTCTCTCGTTTGTTTTTAGATTTGACGTTGAAAGATTTTGATTAGTAGGATTCAATGTTTGGCTTGCCCTACTAATATCTTCAAATTTTCACATATTTCGTTCCTCTACATCTCCCAAGTGGACTAAGGCACCGGCCAAGACCAAAAATCATCATTTGATATCTTCAAATTTGAGATTTGTGGGACAGATGTTGCTCATTTTATTTGCCTATTCAAAGCCTCTAATAGGGATACCCCCTATGATCCCATAGGGATACCCATAAGCCCAGATATTCATTAATGAACATTGACAAATTCACCACTGATATGAATCGGATTCTACAAGAATAATTGCCTATCGGCACAAGACTCTAGGATGATCAACACAAGAAAATTTTAAGGCTATGGATGATGAAGGGGATCAACTTGTTGGCATGAATGGCCCCATGCCATCATGATTGATATCCATTTTGTGTGTAATATATGTAAATTCGGGCAGTATATTGTTGTATGTAAGGAATAATGAGACTCTCATAATACCTTTTCCACATGGGATAAAAGACAAACAAATAAAGAAATGAACGAGAGACGAACTAGAGAGAAGTTGAAGTGTTGAGGATGTCTGACCTTCCAGTTATCCTCCCAATCAACTCAGCATTCTATATCATGTATCCCCACAATGAGAAAGGGGTTCTTTGGCTGTGAATGATGTAGAGAGGTTTCCCAAATGTCATTGAGGAGCATAGAGATGAACTAGAGAGCTTGTAACTTGTCCATTGATGAATAAATAAGAGCCTAGACGAAGCCAAAATAATGTTGGTAAATTCTGATTTTATGTGATGATGGTTTGTGACTGCATTTTTCATGAATGGCTAATGTGTGCATTGTAACTTAATGGTTGTCTAAGTTTTATTTAGCAAATGGAATTTTGTACCAGTTTGGACTTGAGCTTGTTTAATAAGAATATGGTCATTATGGGTTTGTAAGCCAACCTAATAGCGCTTTAACCATAGCCATGCATTGATTTTGTGTTGGGAAATCGACCGCCATCCTTCCGGAGCCCTTACGGATTACCTTGAGGTTTCTAATTTTGTTTTTTGAGTTGTTGGGCATATTCTCGACTAGCTGAGTGTTTTTCCTTTGTCCATAAATCATCGGCGGCATATATGTCGAAATTTGGGTTCGTGTGGATGTTAGTTAGCTACCCGTAACACATATACACATTTTTCAATTTCATCCACTACCTATTTCACCCCAAAAGAAATTTCTTTGTCATGGATTACCATACTCGACTTCCAAAACGTTTTGACTCGCCGTGGGTTGCCAAAATCACCCCAAACGTTTTATTTACAAAACAGTTCGTTGAATCCGTCCTCTACAGATTTTTACATGCTGTCGACCATCAAATTCTCCCTGCATGCTTTTCCCACAGTTGTTGGACCTTGCAAAATCCATTTTTTAATGTTTTTTCCTTCATGGTTGGTCGTCGAATCCGCCCTTTGAATAATTCTTCTGCCCACAAATCGACCGATTCCAACCAGGCTTTCCTTTTGGTCGACTTAATTTTCCCATTCGATCGATAGTCATTCTTAGTCAACCCTATTTTCCCTCACTTCGATTGGGTGTCCTTTTGGTCGGGTTTGGCTCTTTTGGTCGACCCGACTTTCGTCTAGCTCGACTTGGTCGACTTTCCCTCTTTCCGACTCGACTTGACTCATTTCCTTTCCGACTCGAATTGTGGCTTGATTTGTCAATAATTTCCCATCATCCAAAGAGCCAAGGTTACAATTGTTTAACAGATAACTTTGTGTGGGTGAAACGGATAGTCTATAAGCCTCCCATTTACGGATCAACTACATCTCTAAAAATTCTTCAATTGCTAGGGTTTCTCGATTGTGATACTACTGTTGTGAACCTAATTAATCTTCTATCAATTGGGGCTCTGATATCATTGTCATTAGCCACCCCAGAATTCTTCTATCGTAACTGAAATCTGAAAAATACATGAAAAATGCAAAGAGAACTAAAAACTAGATAAGCAAGGCAATAAAAGTAACAAGCAAAAACTTGAGCAAAATATTCAACAGTTTTAAGAGTAATAACAACAAAGAGATGAGCAATAGTAATAGTAGTAAAATACCAAATATTTCAGCCAAAACTGGACACTAGCTTTAAAAAAAATGCTCCCAAGTAAAATTATCACTAACAGAGTAGGTTATTTCTAAACATAGTATCGCCTGTTGGGGACCGTATTAGAAAGTCATGAATCCTAATACCTATGGTGACCCTCGATGTTTTAAATTCCCTCAACTTATATCCCTTTCAGAAATAATGAAGATCAATAGAAGCCACTTTCATGAGGAGATCTACTGCATTGAAAGATGGAACAACTTGTTCTCCAAAGTCACCCTGCACTGATTACATTCAATCTAAATCTCATTACATGTGGTGAAACATATTATAGAAAAAATGAGGAATGAGTTCTCCAAAACAGCGGCTCAACCAAACATTCTAGGAGGTCTATATCTAGTTACAATCGATAAGGCAAGAATCAATGGGGGGCAGGAATGTTACTAGAAGACGGCAGAGGTGTCTGAATGACCCATCATTCACCATCTATCAAGTGATAGGAAAATTGAATTATGTTGGTTGATATCAATTCGAGCTTGAAGACGTTAGAATCCTAACATGAGAGAACAAGGATGCTTAGGGACACTAGAATGCCTTGTTGATATTATGGTAGCTGCGGGAGGTATTAACCTCCACATGTAACCCTGACAAGAGTAGAATATTCTGGGAAGCAAGAAGAAACCCTAAAGTATTGGACATAACCCTAAAAGACAAGTCAACTAAAGGAAATATTTAATATTGAGTTTTTAGCCTCCATAATGAGAAGTCGGCCCAGATAGCTAAGGAGGAGCAGTATAAATACAGGATGTCAGAGATCATTTGGACACACACAGCTCACAACTGTAGAAATTTAGTTGTGCACAAGTCTGGAGAGCAGTTGCAACTACAGCTACTGCAACTTGTATTTTCGGTTTCAGTCTTGGACTCTCTCTTGGTTATGGTTTGTTCTTTCTTCTTGGTATGCTAACTCTTGAGAGTGATACACTACCTTGATTGGCTATTAGGCCTAGGGTTTGCTTCCGAAATTATTCTTTGTCAAGGTTAAGGTGCTCGGGGTGGCTTTGGCCTATGGTTGGGTGACAATATTGCTATATTGTCTATGGTTAAACGAGAAAACCTATTATTTGTAACAGGTTATGGGCCCACACTATCTTCGGACAGTCTAACCACTAGAAGATAGATTGGGAGGATTTGCTCAGTTAAAGTTGCAATTGCAGTCAAAGTTTTTGTTGCAGCAACGAAACCCTAACCCTCTTGTTGAGGCACATTAAATGAAGATATTGACCTAATTTTTGGATAGCCTAGTGTTCCCTAACGTAGCGCACCTTAACCTAGCGTGCCTCCTGGTACACTCAGCAAGCTAAGATGTCAAGTTTTAGTTTTTGGTCAAATTCAAAGGTTGACCAAGTCAAAGCAGTCATGACCTACTCTATGAAGTTAGAAAACAAGTTAGAAGGGGCTTTTAACTTCAGAGCATGGAAGACAAGGATTGATCTCATCCTTTCCAAGAATAAAGTGTTGGATATCGTGAAAGGAAAGATCGTGGAACCATAATTTGAAGAAGGAAAAGAGAAGGAACCTCAGAACGTTGCAGTTATGGAGAAGTTCAAATACAATGACATCAATGCCATGAGTATCATAGTGGACTCTGTAAAAGATCGTTTGATACCCTACATCTCTCATCTCAACTCATCTAAGAAGATGTATGATTCCCTAACTAACCTCTTCTCGGTCAGAAACATTGGACAAGTAATGAGTCTGAAAAATGAGCTTCGTGACATGAAAATGAATGATGATGGTAGCGTAACATCATACCTTGTGAGAATATCTTAGCTAAGATATCAACTACAAGCTATTGAAGAAATCATTTCAGAGAAGGAATTGGTAAATATAGTACTCAATGGTCTTCCCAAGACATGGGATACATTTGCCACAAGCATGAACACAAGAACCAAGTATCTCACATTTGGAGAACTTTGGACTTGCTAAGCACAAGAAGAATCAAGGATTAACACAAAAGAGAAATCCCAAAAGAAATACGATGATCAAGCTTTCACAGCAAAGTTCAAGAATTTCAGGAATAAGAAGAAGTTTGGCTCAAGGAAGAAACCAAATCAAGAAAATGATATGTCAAAGATAGAATGCTTCAACTGTCGAAAATATGGTCACTACGGGAACCATTGTCCTGAATTAAAGAAAATGAAGGAAACAAACGAAGCAACAGTTGCCAAAGAAAGGGAACCCTCAAAGAAAGTCAAGCAAGATAAAACAAACTTCTTCTTCTAAGTCAAGGTAAAAATATTCTTCAAAGCTCTTGTATATATCATGTCTACATAGTTCCTGTATATATCATGTATATCTATTTCTTAGAAGAAAATATGTTAAAGGGAAACAATACCTATGGAAGAATAAAAGGATAAGGATTGCTATTACGATGACTACAAGTCAAGCAATACACATGAAAAGATGAAGTATGTTGACAATCTTTGGTAACAATTCCTGTGGAAGCTATTATATAAGTAACAATTTCCAGATAAGATGAAATCAGAATCAAACCTGAAGAGACCCAGAAGAAATCAAAATAGAGGAAATTAGAAAAATACTTGTGACACCTTGCAGAAGGAAATAAGAATGTTGAGGAAAGCATGGACTATCTTATATGGAGGGAGATGACTGTAGAATTCCAAAAGAAGAGCATGCATTCATGCATGAAGCAAGGATTAGGAGGGAGTTAATCCTAAATAATATGATCCATTGAGGATTATGAAGTATCTATCCATGTTCCCATTGAAAGTAGCAGCCATGAAAAACAACACGTGTTCAGTTTGACTTTGGAAGAAGTCTTCTTTGAAAATAAGCCTTAAAGTATCCTTGCTTGTCCATCTACATCCATGATCCTATGATGAAAGGAAGAAGTTGGAATCTTCAAGGCATGGAATCTATAGAAGACTCCATGGACCCAAGAGATAAAGAGAAACATGAGGAAGAACATCAAGATTCCAAGAAAGAATGAAAAATATAGAACAACCAGTTATTATACCAAGAATCACAATGTAATGTCCCCACTTTGGGACATCATCACAGTGCAGAGATTTATGATGACCAGAGTAGCCAGATGGATGTTATAGCGAGTACAGGGGTATTTGAGAGGCATTGTGGGGTC
>JZKD02S0664570.1:173545-186484 GCA_000966675.3 Picea glauca | reverse complement strand
CCCTATATTAGCATCCAAGCAATGAAGGAACAAATGAAGAAGCTCAAGAAAAGTTAGCCAACATTCCAAACACATTCTCTGAGCATGATAACAGTCAATTAGTCAGGGAGATAACCGAAGAAGAAATCGCCGAAGTAGTTTGGGACATGGACCTAATAAATCCCATGGTCCTGACGGGTTTTCAATCAGATTTTACCGCTCCTTTCAGGCCACCATAAAATGATACCTAAAGAAAATGTGCAACTAAACCCTCCAAAAGAATAAAACTGCACGAACCACAAATTTCACTTTCCTAGCCCTCATTACCAGAGAATCCAACCCCTCTAACTTCTCTTGCTTCCATCCTATCTCCCTTTGTAACTCCTTGTATAAAATCCTCACTAAGATCACTGCAAACCTCCTAAACCCTTGTTATCCACTCTTATCTCAGAAAATCAGGGAGGCTTCTTAAAAAAAACAGATTACAGACAATATTGTGCTTGTTCAAGAGGCCATTCATTCCAACAAAAAAGACAACGCCCCAGGCATGGTCATCAAGTTAGATATGGCGAATGTTTTCTATCGAGTCAAACACTCTTTCCTATTCTCAGTCCTCAAAGCATGTGGCTTCTCTAAAGTTTTTATTCATTGGATCAAGGATTCCATCGATTCCCCTTGGATCTCCCCCTTGATAAATCGGCCCTCGCAGTTCTTCAAGGCTAGTAGAGGCCTTCGTCAAGGATGCCCCCTTTCTCCCTTCCTTTACATCCTCCTAGCAAATTCTCTCAGTCAAAAATTGGAATAAGAAAGAAGAATGGGCAGACTCTTAAGGTTACACATTGCAAGGGGGGTCAAGGAATTAAATCACTCTTAGTTTGCAGATGATACACTTCTTCTGTGGGAGGATTCTGTGATTATAACCAATCGCTTTCAGAAAGTTCTTGATTCTTTTCTTTCAGCTTCTGGAGGAAATTTGAACTCTGCTAAATGCAGGATCTATAGATGGAACGTCCCAAGACATATCAAAGACCATATTACCAAAATTTTCGGGTTCCCTATCATCACCACTTGGAACTACTTCAAATATTTAGGTATGACTATATTTCTAAATTCTTATGGAACTATGGCCTGGCAGGACGTCATTGACAAAATTCTTGCAAGAATGCAAAGTTGGGGAGGCTGTTGGCTCAATCCAGCTGGAAAATCAGTGCTTCTCAAATCTTTTCTCTCCTCACTCTCCATCTTCCATTGCTCTGGAATTCTTGCCCAAAAAGGCACTATTGAAAAATTTTATAGAGCTCGTCGAAGTTTCCTTTGGGATGGAGGGAAAACAAACACAAAAAAACTCCACCTCCTCAACTAGAAACAAGTTTTCCAACCCATCAATAAAGGAGGATTAACAATCAGG
This sequence comes from Picea glauca, assembly GCA_000966675.3. NCBI lineage: Eukaryota > Viridiplantae > Streptophyta > Pinopsida > Pinales > Pinaceae > Picea > Picea glauca. The sequence goes on along the minus strand of JZKD02S0664570.1, from coordinate 185,097 downwards.
GATCCTATCCTAATGAACACTTCTTTGGGAGCAAAGCTAGCTTGGCGTCTAATAACATGAACTACAAAATGGTGGAAATCATCTCTTATAGCCAAGTATTTCAACTCCTCAAGATTGTGATGCCTGGATACCCCCCCTTCTCCCCTCCCTGGCTGCCCAATTTGGTGTCTCCTAAAACATGTATTCCCTCTTATAAAATCTAAACTCTCTTGGGCCCTGGGAAACAGAGCCCATATAAATGTTTGGACCGACCGTATCCTGGATCTTGAGTTTTTGAACAATCAAGAGTCCCTCCGTCCCCTAAAAGACTGGTGTTATCCAAAGGTCTCTTCCTCCTCAATGATTTCTTCCTCTAGGACTTTGATGGGGACTAGAAAAACTGGAAACCGCCGAACACCCCTGACCATATTCGACCCTTGATCTTGACCCTTTTCAATAAGTTAGTTGGTTGTGCTCCCACTCATCTCTCCTTACCCGACTCCCGCAGTTGAGGTTCCACAATCTTCTCTGTTAAAGCAGGTTATTCTCTCCTACAATCTTATGACCAGGGCCACCTAGTCTCTAAAATCTGGAAAGAAATTCGGTCTGGTCCCTCTTTTCCTAAAGTAAATATCTTATATTGGCTAATGGTTCATGGAAAAATACTAACAACATAAAACTTGCAAAAACAGGGAATTCAGGGTCCCTCCCGATGTCCCTTTTGGCTCTCAGGCTCTGAATCCATTTCTCATCTCTTCTTGGAGTGCCCCTTCTCTTCCCATATATGGAACCTCCTCTACCTTCCTCTCCCCCACCCCTTCCCCTGAGACCTGAAATGACCTTTTTATCTCATGGAAACAAAGATATGCTGGCAGCTTCAAAAACAAGAAACACTTCACCCTCCTTTGGAGACAAATTCCCAAATTTGTTTGTTGGGAACTATGGCTTGCTCAGAATCAGGCTATTTTTTGTAAGAAGCTCCCCCCCCTCGACAACACATCTTAGCCAAAATATGTGGCTTAATTTCTGAAGTCTTATTGTCCAAAGAAATTCATTTCGACATTGCAGGCACCCTACAACAGAATGAAGAAAAATGGATCAAATACATTCTGGGCCCCTCTCCCTCAAGTCATCTTGCACTCTCAAAACGAGAAAACAAGAGGCAAGGATGGAAATTACGTCTCTGTGATAATGAATTCCTCTATTGGCAAAGACAACAATCCTCTTCAATTATTTTCTTTGATGAAGCTACAATAGGTAATCCAAGGGCTGCAGGCACGAGGGAAATCATCTTTGATTCCGATGGACAAAAGATCATGGACTACTCCTGGGGACTAGTGAAGACCACTAATAATAAAGTGGAAAATATTTCAGTTTATATGGGGCTCCAAATCGCACACTCGAGAAACATCCAAAACCTTATCATTCTTGGAGACTCTGAACTAATTATAAAGTATCTGCTTGGCCAAACAACTTTTGCCATCCAAATTCCTAGCGGCCTTCACTCCTGAACTAAAACCTTGAAACAACAATTCACCAAGACCCACTTCTTCCACATTCTTCGCTATCAAAACCACGAAGCTAATTTCTTATCTAAATCAACAAAGACTCGGGAACATAGCCAACTCTTCATTAATCAAGTAGAAACCCATTCTTGGCTCCCTTAACTCCCCCTATCTTAGATGGTTTCCCAACTCTAATTTGGATCTAACCCTCTTCAAAAATCCTGACTACACCTTCTCCCCTTTTCCCTCTCCCCTTCAAACCCTCCCCCCCAGCTGGGCCCTTCCCCTCGTCGTGTGACTCCATCCTGATGCAGGAGCATCTTTCCACGTCATCTAGGCAGCCAACAAGCTTCGTCAAGTGCACGCATTCAAAGCTAAAGAGAGGCATTGTCCTCGTTTTGATTTAGAAATTGAATGTAATTAAATGTTTAAGCTGTTGAGCTGTGAAGCCGTGCCTTTGTGTAGGTTGTAGATAACGTAGGCCTTAAATGTTTGTAAGGTTGAGATCTAGATCCAGATGTTGGACTAGACAGCCCATTCAATGTAATTGAATAGGGTAGGTAGATTGGAGGGAAGAGCTCGAAGAGCCCCCTCATGTAAAAAGATCAATTGTATCTCTTTAGTAGAATGGAAAAAAAAAGGAAGAGTTAGAATCTGCGAATAGAGAGAAGAAGAGAAGGAGCCGAGACCTTGTTACAGACCGTGCTTAGGAACACCTTTGTAAAGAGGCATTTTTATTAATATAAACAGAAGCGGTTTTTCCTACATATATTTATGTATTATGTGGATGCCTTGGTGTGTTCTATTTTATGATATGAATGTATGTTGTAGATGTATGTTGTAGGTTTTCATTTGCAGGAGTGTGTCTGATTTCAGGTGAAGGTCTTTGAGGCTTCACACCAGGAGGGTGTGACAGAACACTGCGGGTTCTGATAGCCTTGCACAGAGGATGCACTTCTGAATTCTATCGATTCAGACAAAGACGTGTTGCGGCACAAGAACTAGAATCAACAACTCAGAAAAGAAGACCTCAAGATTACTGAATACCTTGGAGGCTAGGCTGTGGGAGAAGAACACAGTTGCAGACAAAATCACTGAGGATTCTGTAGAGCTCTGCCAACTGGGCATTGAGCATATGCACAGTGGTGCATTGAAAAGAACTCTGCTGTGAGTTCTTAGGAAGTCAGAATCACTGAGGATTATTTACACTTTGCCAGGAGGGCATTGAGTACAGGCACAAGCATTGGGAAGAAATCAGTTGTGAGTTCAGAAAAAAGAACCAGAATCACTAAGGATTCTGTGGAGCTCTGCCAGGTGGGCATCGAGCCAGTGCAAGGAGTGCACAAAGGAAGACTTCCATTGAGAAGTTCACTGGAAAAGCAGAATCACCGAGGATTCTGAGAGCTCTGCCAGGTGGGCATTGAGTGGGTGCATAGGTGCACAGGAGACAGGACCGTTGGATGTTTTGTGAGAAGATACTCTGCTAGGAGGGCATTGAGTAAGTTTGTAGACAGAAGCAAACAAAACTCTTTGAGTTCTGGAATTTAGAGGAAGAATCCACTGAGGGATCTTCACAGGGTTGTTGAACACCCTGCAGACTCAGTAAGGGGTTGCTTCAGCAGAAGGATAGCCAGGAGGGCATTACATTCTCCATCTAAGGGAGAAGGGAAGAAAGACAAAATCCCTTAGGGGTATGAGTGTTGAGGAGCTCAGGAAGGATAGAACCTTTTGTGTGTGCATGTGAAGACTCTGCAAAGATGCAGAAGTCAAAGAATCCTTCAAGGATTCGAAAGGAGTAAAGCTCAGGAGGAACAACGTCGAGGAGAATGCACGACAAGAACTCAAGTAAAGGAGCTCGCAGGAGGAAACAGGAAAAGGTCAAGGCCTTTGAGAACTTGTAATTCTCCCAAGGTTGGGAAGAAAGTGCGCAAGCTCAGGAGGGAGCACAGCCGCCGTCAAATTGGCTGGAGGAAGAGATCTGGACCGTTGGTTTCTACGTCCAGGGAGCACCAGAGCAAGTATATAGAAGGGGGAGATCGACAGTCGTTGGATCTCATTCAGAAATCCCATCAGTCGTTGGATCGGACAAGAGGTTCACGGGGTTTAACTCTTCTCACACCAAGTAGGAGTCCTGACAGGCATCGAGATATTAGCGTTCGTGAAATTGGGAGTCATGAGGACAAGAGATCGGGAATTTCTATAGGAAAAGTCCCGGGAACGATCTGGGCCGTCCGTTTGTGGAGACATGTGGCAGAAATCGGAGACCCGTCGGTATATCAGCTACCGGGGTTCTTAGTTGACAGATGATTTCTGTCATCGGGGTATCGAAAAATCCGAAACAATGAGATTGGATCAGGGTCATCAATCAGTTGGGGACACGTGACGAAGATCCAGATTATCGAGAGAAGTCCTGATAGAAGGTCAAATCGGAGCATCGGAGTTCGGCATTTCGCGAGTACTGAAGACGAGGCCCTCGGGACATCAGAAGTCACGAAATCGTGAGAGGCGATCAGGACCGTCCATCTTGAGGGGACGTGTGGCAATGATCGAGGCCTCCAGAAAAGGTCCTGATAGGAGAGCCACATCGAGAAATCGTGAATCGGGATATCGGGAATCCCGTGGACAAAGTGTTTACGCATTTCGGCATTGCGATGTCCGAAACCCCGAAAGGAATAGGACTGCGGTCATATAAGGGGAGGACATGTGGACCAAGAGTCTAGTCCAGGGGACTAGCGGAAGTTGGAGCATATCAGGATTCGACGGATCGCTGATCCTGAGGACAAGTGTGTTTCGGCACTTGAAGGTATGAAACCCCGATAGGAGGATATAAGGTTGCGGTCTTATGAGAAGCAGTCACATGGATCAGAGTACAGCCAGGAGGGGCTAAGGCCGAAAGGAGCGCATCGACAAATCGATGATCGAGAGATCGCGGGGACAGAGGTTCGTGACATCGAGGATCACGAAACCCCGAAACCCGATATTAAACCGGGAAAAGGTCATAGGCACGTGCAGAGGCCGTGACAGGGAAAAGAGAAGGATCTATGGATCGGGTTTTCATCAGAGATTCCAGCAGGGAATCGAATGAGCTAATTCGGCTCAAAGGGGAATTTGAACGATCCTATGAGCAGGGGCATGAGGTGGTGGTCTCGTGTCTTCTACTACATCAAGTGGTATCTGAGCTAGAACTCTGTTTGTATATTTCAAGCAGAGGGAGGAAGACAGAGCATTGGAGACTCTATGGTGATTGTTTGTAGGTAGGCAACAATCAAGAAGACAGTTAGCAGGACTATAGGGTGAAGCTGGAAACACTCTTAGTGCAGAGTGACAACAACAGGTTTGCTAGGAAAGCAGACAGGGAAAACACCATGGTTACTGAAGGCCATAGGCATGCTGGGAGGAAAAGCAAGGCATAAAAGCTTGCAGAAATGGATAAAGAGCTCGCTGAAATAAGGACAGACATAGAAAATCTTGAACTGCGGATGCAGCAGAAAGCCAAGCCAAGATGGGTATATGAATGGCCCGTGAAGAAGGCAAAAGCAAAATGGTCAGTCAAGGAGTTGATGGTCATAAGACAACGAAGGCTATTAAAAGGATGGTTGAGGTATGTTGAAAACCTCAACAGACCTGAGGAAATGGTTCAGATATGTGAACCAGAGACTGGGGACATTCTTGATGAAGAAGATGAATTGGGATCAGTTGAGGATCTCAAGAACTGCCAGAAGGGTAGAGAGGAAATTCCAGTTTTCCAGGTGGGCAACGAGTTGAGATCACTACAGGATCTCACAGACTGTCATGAGGACAACCAAGGAATTTCACATTGCCAACTGGGCAATGAAATGAGGTCGCTATGGGATCTTGAAGACTGCCAGGAGGGCAGTGGAAGCATCTCAGATTGCCAGGTGGGCATAGATGAGAATTTGAGACTGTCTAAAAGTCTCATGGACTCATAGGTGAGTTCAAATCAGCAAGGAGTGCTGATGAAGATGGGATCAATTGATCTCATAATCTGCCAGGAGAGTAGTGGAGGCATCCTATATTGCCAGGTGAGCAGGGATGAGAAGATGAGCTTGGAGATGAGTTTGGATCAGCAGGTGCAGCTAAAAAAGGAGGATCCGAGGGATCTTTTGATGATTGGGGGAATTGAAGTATTTCTGCCACTTGCCCAAGAGGAGACGAAAATTTGTGTTGTAGATGTACCAACAAAGGGACAACTAGCTGAGACTGTCAGGGAAGAGGAATTGGAGCAGACTTTGGAAGCTTCCCAAGCAGACGAAGAAGAAGATGAGCATTCTGAGGAATGTCTCAATGCTTTCAGCCAGGAAGCTGAGGAAGCTGCAGCATTGAAGCTGACAGCAGTAGAAGCAGAAGAGGATAATGAGCATTCTGAGGAATGGCTCAATATTTTCAGCCAGGAAGATGAAAAGACTGCAACATGGGAGTTTGCAGTAGCAGAAGAAGAAGAGGCAGACATCATTTGTTTTGTTGATCTGTGGGAACAGGTAGAATCCCTGGAGAGAAGGGTGAAGGTGTAGAGTATGCACATACAATAGGTGAGGTTGGAAGCAGATGATGAACAAGGCATGGGAGATCGCAGTGATCTGCCCATGTGCCAAAAAAATTTGCAGCTGAGGAGACTGCATGAACAGAGCCAACCATTGGAGCAGCTGGACGAAGTGACCGGCATGATCAGAGAATTGATGATCTGGTCAGCAGAAACTGTCAGCAAGGAGAGGTTGAGCAGAAGGAAGGAAGCAGCATCAGCAACACAGAAGAAGCAACAACAACAGGAAGATGGAGCAGATGAATAGCTCCAGAGAATGATTTGGGATCCAGGAGGATTTCAATAGCTGAGATGGGAAACTCATGAGTAGGAGCTCATGAATTCTGCGGTTGAGGAGTATGATGCAGGAGCATCTTTCCACGTCATCCAACCAGCTATCAAGCCGCGCCAAGCGCACGCATTCAAAGCTAAAGAGAGGCATTGTCCTCGTTTTGATTTAGAAATTGAATGTAATTAAATGTTTTAGTTGTTGAGTTGTGAAGCCATGCCTTTGCGCAGGCTGTAGATAAGGTAGGCCTTAAATGTTTGTAAGGCTGGTATCTAGATCCAGATGTTGGACTAGACAGCCCATTCAATGTAATTGAATAGGGTAGGTAGATTGGAGGGAAGAGCTCGAAGAGCCCCCTCATGTAAAAAGATCAATTGTATCTCTTTAGTAAAATGGGAAAAAAAAGGAAGAGTTAGAATCTACGAATAAAGAGTAGAAGAGAAGGAGCCGAGACCTTGTTACAGATTGTGCTCAGGAACACCTTTATAAAGAGGCATTTTTATTAATATAAACAGAAGCAGTTTTTCCTGCATATATTTATGTATTATGTGGATGCCTTGGTGTGTTCTATTTTATGATATGAATGTATGCTGTAGATGTATGCTATAGGTTTTCATTTGCAGGAGTGTGTCTAGTTTCAGGTGAAGGTCTTTGAGGCTTCACACCAGAAGGGTGTGACATAACACTACGGATTCTGATAGCCGTGCACAGGGGATGCACTTCTGAATTCTATGGATTCAGACAAAGACGTGCTGCGGCACAAGAACTGGAATCAACAACTTAGAAAAAAAGACCTCAAGATTACTAAATACCTTGGAGGCTAGGCTATGGGAGAAGAACACAGTTGCAGACAGAATCACTGAGGATTTTGTAGAGCTCTGCCAAGTGGGCATTGAGCATATGCACAGTGGTGCATTGAAAAGAACTCTGTTGTGCGTTCTTAGGAGGTTAGAATCACTGAGGATTCTTTACACTCTACCAGGAGAGCATTGAGTACATGCACAAGCACTGAGAAGAACTCAGTTGTGAGTTCATAAAGAAAAACCAGAATCACTAAGGATTTTGTGGAGCTTTGCTAGGTGGGCATCAAGCCAGTGCAAGGAGTGCACAAAGGAAGACTTATGTTGAGAAGTTCACTGGAGAAGCAGAATCACCGAGGATTCTGAGAGCTCTGCCAGGTGGGCATTGAGCGGGTGCATAGGTGCACAGGAGACAGGACCGTTGGATGTTCTGTGAGAAGATACTTTGCCAGGAGGGCATTGAGTAAGTGTGCAGACATAAGCAAATAGAACTCTTTGAGTTCTAGAATTTAAAGGAAGAATCCACTAAGGGATCTTCACAGAGTTGCTGAACACCCTGCAGACTCAACAAGGGGTTGCTTGAGTAGAATGATAGCCAGGAGGGCATTACATTCTCCATCTGAGGTAGAAGGGAAGAAAGACAAAATCCCTTAGGGGCATGAGTGTTGAGGAGCTCATGATGGATAACACCTTTTATGTGTGCATGTGAAGACTCTGCAAAGGCACAGAAGTCAAAGAATCCTTCAAGGATTCAAAAGGAGTAAAGCTCAGAAGGAACAATGTCGAGGAGAACACATGGCAAGAACTCAGGTAAAGGAGCTCGCAGAAGGAAACAGGCAAAGGTCGAGGCCTTTGAGAACTTGTAATTATCCCAAGGTTGGGAAGAAAGTGCGCAAGCTCAGGAGGGAGCACAGCTACCGTCAGATCGACTGGAGGAAGAGATCTGGATCATTGGCTTCTACGTCCAGGGAGCACCAGAACAAGTATATAGAAGGGGGAGATCGACGGTCGTTGGATCTCATTCAGAAATCTTGTCAGCTGTTGGATCGGACAGGAGGTGCATGGGGTTTAATCCTTCTCACGCCAGGCAGGAGTCCTGACAGGCATCGGGATATCGACGTTTGTGAAATCAAGAGTCACAAGGACAAGAGATCGGGAATTTCTATGGGAAAAGTCTTGGGAACAATCTGGGCCATCTGTTTGTGGAGACACATGGCGGAAATCAGAGACCCGTCGGTATATCGGCTACCGGGGTTCTGAGTTGACAGAGGATTTCTGTCATCGGGTATTGAAAACTCCGAAACAATGAGATTGGATCAGGGTCATCCATCAGTTGGGGACACGTGGCGGAGATCCAGATTATCGGGAGAAGTCCCGATAGAAGGTCGAATCGAAGCATCGGAGTTCAGCATTTCGCGAGTCCTGAAGACGAGGTGCTCGGGACATTAGAAGTCGCGAAATCGCGAGAGGCGATCAGGACCATCCATCTTGAGGGGATGCGTGGCAATGATCGAGGCCTCCAGAAAAGGTCCCGATAGGAGAGCCACATCGGGAAATCGCGAATCGGGATATTGGGAATCTCGTGGACAAAGTGTTTACGCATTTAGGCATTGCGATGTCCGAAACCTCGAAAGGAATAGGACTACGGTCATATAAGGGGAGGTCATGTGGACCAAGAGTCTAGCCCAGGAAACTAGTGGAAGTTGGAGCATATCAGAATTCGGTGGATCGCGGATCCTGAGGACAAGTGCGTTTCGGCACTTGAAGGTCCGAAACCCCGATAGGAGGATATAAGGTTGCGGTCTTATGAGAAGCGGTCACATGGACCAGAGTACAACCAGGAGGGGCTAAGGCCGAAAGGAGCGCATTGGCAAATCGATGATCGGGAGATCGCGGGGACAGAGGTTTATGACATCGAGGATCACGAAACCCCGAAACCCGATATTAAATTGGGAAAAGGTCACAGGCGCGTGCAGAGGCCGTGACGGGGAAAAGAGAAGGACCTATGGATCGATTTTTCATCAGAGATTCCAGCAGGAAATCGAATGAGCTAATTCGTCTCAAAGGGGAATTTGAACGATCCTATGAGCAGGGGCGCGGGGTGGTGGTCTCGTGTCTTCTACTGCGTCACATCCCCATGGCCATGTGCGTCCCCCCTTCTCCCATGTGCCATCGTCCCCTCCTTTTGTCCCTCATCTTAAGTACTTGGTATCTCCTTCATACCCATTTACGCCCTTTCGAGCATCCATGGCATCATTTCCCTTACTCTTCTTTGCAAGAGATCTTGTCGGCTTGTGGGCAGTTCAAGCTTCCTATACTTTCAAGTGTGTGCAAATGTTCTCCCTCCTGCAAATATGGAAAAATCTTCACCCCCAATCAAGAACATTTATGCATTTCTCCAACGAACTATAGCACATTGTGCTTTCGCGTCGTCTTACCATCAAGTGGCGGAGATCCAGAGCCCCCAACACCTTCCCATCATGCATCTCTGAGGAATTGAGAGATAAATTTTGGTCTTTGTGAAAGGATGTTAGGCGCGTAGAAGAAAGAGCAGATTCATGTCTCAGGGATTTTTGAAGGGAAAATCAAGGGTTGTGGAATGATATTTCCAACTTACAAGGAAAGATGCATCAACAAGAACTCAGGCATAATCAAGATCTTGCAGTAGCTCTGTGTGTGATCAACAGGAACACCAGGCATATTGGAGAAATCTCTCAAGAGATGGGAAATCCATTCAACCGCCCCCACCACCCAACAAAATCCAATGAATCAACTGGCCTAAGGCTCCCCTCAACATTTCACTCTATAGAAAGAAATGAGCATCCTCTGGTACCTCCTACTTCTCCGATGGCTCCAACACGGTCCAACCTAGGAGAAGGAAATCAACAACCAGAAGAAAATCCAATAAATTTCCACGAGGATTCATAAGCTTTTCATAATCTCTAGACATGTTTTTTGATGAATTGTGATTTTTTGTTAATTTTTTCTACATATGTAGCCATTTTTACATGGCAAATCAATAGTTCCTACTGGACCAGTTCCACTAGCGCAATTAGAATGCACCATTCAAATAGTTTTCTAGGAGTAGAACAGAGAATTCAATACTCTTCTTTTGCTAATCCGTGACAACACAAACCTCTTTTTTAATATAAATCCTCAACCGTTTTTGTTAAAAAGAACTGTTTTCTTGGGTCAATGATACAATTTAGTTAGAGGTTGGAAACCACTGATTCAAATGAGATCCATAGTCTAAAGTGCATGATAGAGTCATCACTTTAACAATTTCTCAAGAATGGAGTTCCATCCAAAGTGCGTACAAAATTCAACCATAGAAGGATGATGAAAAACCTCCTAGTTGAGATGACTATTGAAGCACCAAACCCCCTGACTATTCTTTGTATGAATTTCCATTGTAATTAATATGTCCACGCAATTTCATTTACAATATTGAAGACATGAACAATTGAATGGTTTCTTTCCTCTTCTATTTGAGTTATATAAGTATGAAGATAACTTGAGAAGAAATGTTATAGAAAGAAAACATAATCTGAAAAATAACAAACACCAATAATAAAACTTCTAATGATGAGTTTGGAGAGCATCATATAAACCCATTAACATTGAAATTACTAAAAAATTACTCATCAAATATGAAGTTATATCATTTATTAGATATCACTCGCTTGTTCACCATAATGATTCCCAACCATGTAACCACATTGATTTCCCATATTCCAACATTTGATAGTGACTATTTTTTTTTGTAACCCATACTGCAATATACTAGCTATAATCTTGGAAGAGATAAATGATATGTCGCAGAGTGGGTTCTTCCAAAAACTAAATTTCAATGATATTCATACAAATTTGTATACACCCAAAAATATTTGCAAGGGCTTAGTAGAAATTTTTTCCAATGGTAGAGAATTCCAATGTATGTCAAGAGATATTTTGCATACATGATTAAGCTTTCACATACCATTATTTCAAGAATGAAAGAAAAGGGAGACATGAATAAAGAGAGAATAATTTAAAGAAATACAAACCAAGGCTCACACTTGTAGATATGGATCTAATGAATAAAGTGTATCACCCTCCACTTTGGTATTCAAGTAAAATTCCATGGCTTTCCATTTCAAAACAAATAGAAACAAAAGTTCATACCTAAAAAAGGGAATATAATTGATTTCAAAGAAGCTTCATAATTTTCTAAATATAAAAATCAATGAAAATTTTGAACATGCCTTGTAAATGTACACATGAAAAAAAATCAATGGCATTAACATATTCAAGATGAAATCATCCATCACCATGATTTTCCGTGGGTTGAATAAACACACAATCCACATATTGCAATAGCACTTTTCTTCTTAGGAATCATACTTTTGCTGGTTGTTGAGTATGATTATCTTCTTGATTCAGAGGTTTGTTTCAGCCAT
>JZKD02S0664570.1:136715-167098 GCA_000966675.3 Picea glauca | reverse complement strand
TAAATGTAAAATCCTTTGAAAATATTTATAATCCTAAAAACATGTTAATTATTTTCATTTCAAAGTATCGAAATATAATAAAACACCCTTACATGATATCAATAGCCAAAACAAACTAGGTATTATCATTATCATCAAAATTGTTTTTGTTGTCCAATGTTAATCACAATTCCTTTGTATTTCTTTCAAACCATTTTAACTTGTTATTAAATAACGAAGAATATCTTATACAAACATTAACAAAATCAAGTCCACAAGTTCACTTGGAAGGATTTTTAACCATCAAGGACTAATTACAACTAGAGTTCATGGCATAATAAAAAATAGCCAAAGTTCATGGCATAATAAGGAATAGATCCGAAGTTCATGTAATAAAGAAAAGATCCAAAATAGAGGAATGAATTTACCTAAAAAATACTAAAATGCCCACCTCTAGATTTATTACAATTATGAAGATATGGCATATGCCTAATGTTATGCAAACAATTCAAAAAAAGGACTAGTATACAAGCTAAGTGCCCATGACTTTTCTTTTTCCAAAAATGACTTCGATGCAAACTTGTTAACATTGTGAGGATGGAACGAGGATGTCACTTGGTTAGGAAAAATTATGCGAGAAGATCACAAGAAACTAGTTTAAATAGTTTTAAAACCTGCCTCTAAATAAGAGTTGGTAAAATATGAGTGTCATTCGAAACTTCCATCTAAGGTTTGGTCACAAACCAACAACAAGAAATAAATTTGTTTTGTCCTTCAACACAATTATAGAATAGCGAACCAAGTTTGTCCAAAATTTTTATAGTGGAAGCAAAGAATTCAAACTTGTAAATATACATGGATCAATATGGAGTACACATTGTGTGTCAAGATATTATGTGGTTTCAATGTTGGCATTCAAAGTGAAGGTTGACAAGACATATTTGTTATAAATCCCTTACAATTTCATACATGAAAACTGTTTAATGCAATAATCCCAAATGCCTAAAACCAAAAATCCCAAATCTCAAGTTATAAATCCCTTACAATTTCATACATGAAAACTATTTAATGCAATAATCCCAAATGCCTAAAACTGTTTGATTTTTCTACCTTTAAGACATTGATCCTTCCAATGCCTAAAACCAAACAAATCTCGAGCTTTTGTTTTTCTCATAGTTTTCATTGTGTGATTTATTTTTGTGCTCAGAGACTAGACCGCGGTTTACCTGTTGGCTTCCCAATATTTGAAGTTGCGCATTTGTTTAGTACTTTTTCCTTTGTTTATGCTTTATGTATTAGTTAAATTATCTCTACCTACAAGCAAAGACAAGGGATTGGGAGAAGTTCAAACAAATCAAATCAAGGCTAGGAATAGATTTTTTTTTGGCCTCCCACACAATTACAGATAGTCAATCAGGTTATCACAAGACTGTTATATGGAGGCAAATAATTCAAACCCAAGAATTAAACCCCGCGTGCCATGTGTTTGAAGCAGATTTTAAACATAAACTCTACCTCATCCCGAACTCGATAAGGCATCAATCAGAGGTGGGGTGAGCATCTATCAACAACTCTCAATCAATGAAACAATTCTATGGATTCAAACATGGTTTTTGTTATCACATATAGTTGTCAAGGGTAGTAGGTCGTTCATGTTCGTGGTATGCACAGGAAGCATCCAAGCACAACCCTTTTTGGGTTCAAAATATTGGTAAGTGAATAGATTCAATTTTTCAGCCGCAATATTTGAATGAGAGAAAGATCAATAAGATTAAGTCATGACCATCAGATCTCATCGAAGATAAATCAACAGTGGGGAGGCATTGCGGGGATCGGGATACAAATTAAAGTTTTCACAAGTTGTGATCCCACAATCTCTCAGGATCATTGATATTGCTAGATCAATAGATCAATGGTGCATATTGATCCTTCTATGAACAAGCATCTTTTCATTGCGGGGATAAGAAGGGAAATTAAAGTATCTGCTACTTGTGAGCTTGCAATCACTCATGGCCATTAATATTTCAGCAGGGGACACATGTTAGGAAATCTCGTACTCTGGGAGAAAGCAAGAAGAAGTTGAATAATTGAAGGACTCCTGAAGGCCCGAAGCCTGAACTCCTAAAGTAAATCTTGGTCATCCAAACAAAAGAACACGTGGAAGAAGGTCTCGCACTTTGGGGAATTGCACGAGCAAGAATAATAAAAGGCCCGAAGCCCGAACTCCCAAAGTCAATCTCGGTTGTCAAAATCAAGAGGCCACACGTCACCATATCTCTCACTTTGGGAATTCGGAACTTCGGAGAATTGCACGAGAAAGCAGAAGAAAAAGGCCTGAAGCCCGAACTCCCAAAGTGAATCTTGGTCATCCAAATCAAGAGGCCACGTGTCACCAGATCTCTCACTTCGAGAATTTGACACTTCGGAGGATTGCACAAGCCAACAGAAGAAATCTTCCAAAGCCTGAACTCCCGAAGTGAATCTCAGCCTTCCAATACAATAGGACACGCAACGCCGGATCTCTCACTCTGGAAATACAACACTCCAGAGGATTGTAAGGGCTATGCATCGAAAAGGCCTAAAGCCCGAAATCCCAAAGTAGTTGCAGACCGTTGATCTCAAATCAACAAGAACCATTGATCTTTGCAGTAGGGAGCATGGTCCATCCGAGAGTGATGCGTGACAACAAAAACAATGCTTTCCCAAATCGTGGATTGCGACAAGATCGATGACCACACTTCATTGCGGAGATGCAACATTCTCGAACAATAAAATTCTTGAGTTGTCCACAACTGAAGCCATGGTATAGCGGAAGAGATACGTGGTGTAAAGTGGTGAATTGTGGGCTCAAAAGCGATTTGGATCCAAACCATCTTTGATGGCCCCACAATCACATGCTTATGTAACGAAAAATCCGACAGCAACACATGGCTGCCCCCAAGAGGATTTAGTTAATGGAAAGGGACTGGTAGCTAAAACATCATCTCACTCCCTAAATAGAAGGCGTGGAAGCCATGGCCCAGGAGACCGAGTTGTCAGCCCGAGGTACCATGATGGACGGTTTCTTCTTGCAGACCCATACTGATCTGAGCTTGCATTTGATAGGAAAACACACACAGTCTGACAGAAGGATGTGCAGATGAAAGCTTTGAATGAGATGGCCAAGTCACACTCTTGGCACTTGTGGACTGATCTGATTATAAATAGATCAGTTTAAGATTTTGTAAAAAAAAAGGGGGGTTTAGAGGCTGGAAAGCCGAGAGAGGTTTAGGAGTAGGGATTTGTATTTTTCATTTTGTAAGACTAAGGGCTTGGATTGTAAATATTATGTTAATGAAGATTACTTTGAGTTGTTTTTATCATATTGTCTTCTTAGTTTCCATGTTGTTCTATTTTTCTTGTCTGGATGTAATCTCTCTGATCTATGGATTCCTGAGGTGGTAGAGGATCTGATGTCATCTTGCCCATATTTCATGGTTCATCACTCAGACACTTGTTGTTTTTCTTCTTGTTTGGATGTAACATCTCTTTGATCTATGGATTCTTGAGGTGGTAGAGGATCTGCTGTCATCTTGCCCATTTTTCATGGTTCATCACTTAGACATTTTTTGTTTTTCTTCTCGTTGGGAGGTAACATCCTTGATTTATGGATTCCTGAAGCAGTAGAGGATCTGTTGTCATCTTGCCCATTTTTCATGGTTTGTCACTCAAACACATTTTGTCTTCCTTCTCCTCATAAGCACATAAATCCTTTTGTTTGATAGGGAGTTTAAATGCCTTCATTAATCATGATACATATGACTCCATTGCCCAACGGTTAGGGACTGATTTGCAGTTACCTCTGTTATATTTTCCTTTCTTTATAGTCTTTCCCTGATCCACCTAATCAAACTATTTTAATCCATTTTACTTTTTGATGGGTACTAGTCTTATCCTCTTGCAGTCGGAGGGTGACTCTCAGTGCTAACAGTAATGGTGTCATTGTCGGGGACAGAAGTGAAGATATATTCCTTGGGAGAATGACAACGAATAGATCCAGCTTTAGATGGTGAAATGATGTTGGACACATTGTTCTGACTGCTCATATTTCACCATGGCGAATCCATTGGTTGAAAATCTATTGGCGACTCCACTTGTTTGAAATGGACAAGAATTTAGCTCAGAGGTATGCTTTCTACGATTTTTCAAAGATAGTTGGTTTCCCTAATCTAGTGCCTAGTAGAGATGAATGGGAAAGTAGCCTTCCTAAATTTCAAGGAGAATAATGGGAGGAAGATGTTCATTAGAGGGGATTTCTCGTGATTGGTGTAGATCTCTCCCAATTGCAAGTATCATCTCTTTGACAAACATTCATGCAACTTTCAATTCCTTTTGTAAATAATATTTTCCAGCTAAACGTCTTTTTGAGGGACGTTGTAATGTGTTTTCTTTGCTCCAGAAAGATTCTTCTAGTCATGAAATATCGATTTGTGATGAAGCATTTATTGTAGAAGAAAACATTTACCATGAAGATCAAGAGGTGTTGAATGATATTCGTTATGATAACAATAAAACAGAAACATATGGCATCATATAAGATGTATCTATTGTATTAAATATTAATAAAGATCAACATATCTCTTTTGAATATTTTGATGATGAAGAGAAAGTGTATTTTGTAGTAGATATTTCTCCTAATTGCGAAGCTGAGATAGATGATAAGCTAGTTAAAAGGACTAGGAACTATTTCTCTCTATTTTTTCCTAGCTTTTCAGAAGTGAAGGCAGAGGTTGTTTGCTTCTCTTATGGATAAAATGCAGAGGATATTCCTGTCCTTGAAGCATATGTTTTTGGCATCCCTACTTATGATAAGAAGTTGCTTCAAATGCTAACCAAAAACAACCAATTTTTGATGAATATCCCAATGAAGATGATGAAGAGCAGAGCTTTTTCATGGCTCCTTTGGAACCTTGTAGCATGGTTCCTGTGTATGATAACTATGAACCTGATCATTGGGAGAGCCATGAAGGAGAAAAGGAAGAGCTAAATCTGCATCTTATCTCTTGTCCAACACTTGTAAATGAGAAAATATCACCTAGGATTAGCCAACCTGCATCAATCCTTTATCCACATGTACACTCTGAGAACACCAAACAACAGGTGAGCAATAATGAAGTAAAGGAGGTAATTTCTTAGCAACTTAGCATGCCTTATTATAAATTTTATGATCCTGTAGGGTTATATATGGAGTTGAGTTTTCCAAAAGCATTGGAGCCTGCACAATTATTCATCTTATCATCATTTGAGGGTATTGTCAGTGTTCCAAAACATGTTTTCATTTTGCTGTCATACTTCCCTTACCTTTTGTGGATCATTTGTAGTGAAAGGAGGAATTATATTACCAAACAATATGGGTGGCTATGGTGGAAGTTTTCTTTCACCTAGCACATTGTAAAAAAATCAGTTAGTCTAGGATTGTACATAAATAAGCTCCTGCTGAAGCACATGTGTTTGTTTTCTTTTTGTAAGTAGAATAGTGTACATATCAACATGTTGTCTTCAACAAAATGTATTTGAGCTCGACTCCACAACCCAATAGCTAAGGCACTAGAACTACACGTTCTTGGTAGCTCGCAGGGAGCATGCCATCTCCCGTGGAGCCAAATGTTATCACATATAGTTGTCAAGGACAACATGTCATTCATGTTTGTGGTCTACATAAGAAGCATCCAAGCGTCACCCTTTTTGGGTTCAAAATACTGGCAGGAGAACATATTCAATTTTCAGCCGTAAGATCTGAACAAGAGAAAGATCAACAAGATTAAGTCATGACCGTCAGATATCATCAGAGATAAATTGACAGTGGGGAGGCATTGCGGGGATCGGGATACAAATTATAGTTTCCACAAGTTGTGAGCCCACAATCGCTTAGGATCGTTGATCTTGCTAGATCAACAAATCAATGGTGCATATCAATCCCACTATGAACGAGCATTTTCACATTGCAGAGATTAGAAGGGAAATTAAAGTATCTGCTAGTTGTGAGCCCGCGATCTCTCGTGGCCATTGATATTTCAGCAGTGGACACATGTTAGACGATCTCGTATTCCAGGATAAAGCAAGTAGAAGTTTAATGAGTGAAGGACTCCCAAAATCCCTAAGCCCGAACTCCCGAAGTAAATCTCGACCGTCCAAAACAGAAGAACACATGGAGGAAGATCTCGCGTTTTGGAGAATTGCGTGAGAAAGCAGAAGAAAAGGCCTGAAGCCTGAACTCTCAAAGTGAATCTCAATCATCCAAATCAAGAGGCCACACATCATTAGATCTCTCACTTCGAAAATTTGACACTTTGGAGAATTGCGTGAGCAAGCAGAAGAAAAAGGCCTGAAGCCTGAACTATCGAAGTGAATCTTGGCTGTCCAAATCAAGAGGCCATGCGTCACCAAATATCTCACTTTGAGAATTCGACACTTTGGAGGATTGCACAAGCCAACAGAAGAAATCTCTTGAAGCCTGAACTCCTGAAGTGAATATCGGTCATCCAATACAAGAGGACACACAACGCCGTATCTCTCACTTCGGAAATGTGACACTCTGGAATATTGTAAGGGCTATGTATCGAAAAGGCCTGAAGCCTGAACTCCCGAAGTAGTTGTGAACCATTTATCTCAAATCAACAAGAACCATTGATCTTTGTAGCAGGGAGTAGGGTCCATCTGAGAGTGGTGCATGGCAGCAAAAGAAGGGATTTCCCAAATCGTGTATTGTGACAAGATCAGCGACCACGCTTCATTATGGAGATGCAACATGCTCGAACGATAAAATTCTTGAGTGGTCCTTCAATTGAAACCATGGTATAGCGGAAGAGCTACGTGGTGGAAAGTGGTGAATTGCGGGCTCAGAAGTAGTGTGGATCCAAACCTACTTTGATGGCCCCACAATCATGTGCTTATGTAATGACAAATCCGATAGCAGCACGTGGCCGCCCCCTATGCATTAAGTCGTGCCCCGATCCCGAGGAGGATATAGTTAATGGAAAGGGACTGGTATCTGAAACCTCAGCTCAGTCCATAAATAGAAGGCATGGAAGCCATGGTCGAGGAGACAGAGCTGTCATCCTGAGCTACCACGATGAGCGGTTTCTTTTTACAGACCCATACTGATCTGAGCTTGCGTATGACAGGAGAACACACACACAATTTGATAGAAGGATGTGCAGATGAAATATTTGAATGAGATGGCCAGATCACACTCCTGGTAGTTGTGGACTGATATGATTATAAATAGAACAGTTTAAGAATTTGTAAAAAAAAGGGGGTTCAAACGCTGGAAAGCCGAGAGAGGTTTAGGAGCATGGATTTGTATTTTTTATTGTAAATATTATGTTAATGAAGATTCCTTTGAGTTGTTTTTATCAGACTGTCTTCTTAGTTTTCATGTTGTTCTGTTTTTCTTGTTTGGATGTAATCTCTCTGATCTATGGATTCCTGAGGCGGTATAGGATTTGTTGTCATCTTGCCCATCTTTAATGGTTCATCACTCAGATGCTTGTTGCTTTTCTTCTTGTCTGGATGTAACATCTCTTTGATCTATGGATTACTGAGGTGGTAGAGGATCTGTTGTCATCTTGCCCATTTTTCATGGTTCATCACTCAGACATTTTCTATTTTTCTTCTCGTTGGGAGGTAGCATCCTTGATTTATGGATTCCTGAGGCAGTAGAGGATCCGCTTTCATCTTGCCCATTTTTCATGGTTTGTCACTCAGACACATTATGTCTTCCTTTTCCTCATCACCACATAAATCCTTTTGTCTGATAGGTAGTTTAAATGGCTTCATTAGTCACGATACTTATGACTCCATTACCTGACGGTTAGGGAATGATTTGCAGTTACCTCTGTTATCTTTTCCTTTCTTTGCAGTCTTGCCCTGATCCACATACTCAAACCATTTTTATCCATTTTACTTTTTGATGGGTACTGGGCTTATCCTCTTGTAGTCAGAGGGAGACTCTCAATGCTAACAGTTTCAATAATGAAAGTGTATAATTTTGTGGACTAGTGAAATAGTAGATGTTGCATGTACCAGGCAAGATTTTCGGCTTGAATTTATTTTGCTCACAAATCGTAAGAGGACAGGTGGACAATCCAGGGCGAATGACAATTGGATAGGAGGTGGATTCCAAGTGGCTATGGATAGACGACGAAGGCTTGGATAGAAACGTCCCCTTAAAAAACACCTTCGGTGTAATTATATTTATTTATTATTGAGGAGATTTTAAAAATATGAAAAAACAAATCATGTCTTTGGGAGTTTTAGTACTCATTGAAATATTTTCTATGCAGTAATGGATAACAAAAATCCAATGTGTTCAAAATCTCAAAGGATTTTATGAGAAACTATAAAATAATTAATATTTTAATGTCTCAGAGAGCGATGTGTTACAACAAAGACTTGTTGGATTAAGTACTCTAAATTTTTCTGTGAATTTTACATGAAGATGAGTTTCTCCATTGCTTTAGATGCAAGGCACACAACTAAGGTGAGCTAAAATGCATAATTACATATATAATAGCATCATTGTCTAAGAATTTAACTTGTAAATTTGTATTGAAAAGTTCTAATGAAATTGTAGAAAGAAAGTCAATGAAAAGTCAAATGTCTAACTAATCTAATTTGTTTTTTAAATCTCACTTCAACTTCATTTAGAAACATAGTATGGATTTTCACGAAGAAGCATTTTGGCAAAGAAGATTTTAAATTGGAGATTAAAGTTTTTCAGGTGATTATCTTCTTTGTGAGGGTGTACAACCGGTCAGATGAGATGGTATGTGTTATCATGTATATATCTATTTCCCCACACATGTGGGAAATTACAATTTTATATTATTGGATATTTGTATTCATTAACTCCTTTCTTATTTTATATATAAAAAATAATTAGTGCATTAAAAAATAACTAGTCATTGTAACGATTCTTTCAATGTTCGTAAGAAAGTATGTGATTATTGCCATATATAAATGATACCCCTTCAATTTCTTTTATTTCATATATTATAGTGGCATCTAATAATATTTTAAATTATCCATGCTCTTTTGTAACGATTCTTTCAATGTTCATGACAAAGTATGTGATTATTGCCATATATAAATGATACCCCTTCTATTTCATATGGCATCTAATAATATTTTAAATTGTCCATGCTCTTTGGCTTTGTATCTAGAGCATGGCTTTGTATCTATGATTCATTTATACCAGGGTCTCTCTTACTAGCTTTGCATTTATACTAGGGTCTCTCTTACTAGCTTTGCATCATGTTGTATTCCAATCTTAAGTTATATATATTTTTTTATATACCTTTTAGGTCATAATAGTTGTAGAAAAATATATATTCTTCTTAGGTCATAATAGTTGTAGAAAAATACATATGTAAACTCTATGGATATAGCTATAAACTCTATGGATATAGCTATTTCTTCTACTAATGTTCTTTCCTCCAAACAATTTCTTATTTCCAAATATTTTGGATCTTTCCCTTGTTTTGTTATATTTATCTTTCTCTTGGTATTCTTTGTTATGTTGGTTTTGTATTTATCTTTTTCTTAACAAAATGTTCCTATATATTGTTTTGAAACATGCTAGTTTTCTTCTATTATTATGTTAAATATCAATTTTTCATTACTTTGTGAATTATTCTGGATTGCAAAATTTTTAGTCCCCGGGACTGTTGCTTTCGCTTGGCAGTCAACCATCGCCCTATTACTTGGTCTATTTTGCTAATTAAGTGATCCGTTTTGTTTACTTCATCTAAAATTTCCACCGTCATTCCATTATTTTTGAAAAATAGTAATATTAATTTGAATTTTGAAAAAACAAAATATATTTTTTGAATATTTTAATTTTCTAAAATTAATTTGTGATTGGTGCAGAGATTGTGATGGGACGTAATTACCCCTGGTGTACGTCAAATGTTTTATATTATTTATCATATATAAAAACTATTTTACAAATAGAAATTAGTAGAGTGGATGCCTCGTTTAATGGCAATCTGTATGCATTCCTCATCCTGTGGACATGACAATCTGCATGCATTAAGAAACAAAGTTCCTAGTAAGTTAGCTAATTAAATTAATTCATAATTCTGCACTACTCATATCTACATTAGGCTTTATCCCTAGTATCATATTGTGATTGCCCCTCACAGTGTAGTGTTTGTTGTATGCATGTGACAATAACTATGTTTTAACAATGGTGTCTGTACTTCTGGACTACAAAAGGAAAAAGTATTCTTACAGTAATTCTTACCCTTGACTGTAGTTGTATTGTTAATGTATTTTTAGGTAGTTTGAATTTATAAATATGCCATTGATCTCGTCTTACTTTTAACCAATTTGATGAGGGATTTGCAATCACTAAAACGCACATCTCAATGCTACTAGGTTTGTATCAATGATACTAGGTTTGTATTGCTCTCAATGCTACGAAGTTTGTATTGGACATTCTGCTCGCAATCTATATATATAGACAGAGGTGAAAACATAAATATTATACCAGGTTTGTATTGGACATACTACCTGCAATCTTTATATATAGCTTTATATATAGAGAGAGGTGAAAACATAAAATTTAAGGTGACATTTAGAGTTGGATGATTATTAAATTCTTTATCAGGTATCCAATTTTAAATATGCAACCACTGATTTTGGATTTTTAAATATGCAACCCTGATTTTGGATTTTATGATCTTTCCATTAAAAATGTTTGATTTCAACATTTTTACTATTTCTGTTTTTGTTGCTATTTTTGTGGCTAAATTTTTTTCTAAGATCACAGAGAATATTGTGCTCTCAAACATGCATTTTTTGCTAATTTTTTTTCATTTTTTTAAAGATCACAGACAATATTTTTCTGCTAATTTTTTTTTTAAGATCACACATAATATTGCTATTTCTGTTGTTATTTTTTTTTGTAAGATCATAAACAATGTTGTGCTCTCTAGGAATTTTTAGAATTTAAGAATCCACTAATTTCTGAAAAATAAATACCTTCTTTATGTGTTTCGTGTTTCCAGTGAGAATTAGGGCTTCCTTTGCTTTTTGTGGCTTTTTGTGGTTATCTGGTGTGATGTTCCCCCTGTGAGCTTCTCTGTTTCTCAACATTCCAGCATCTAGGGAAACGAGCTTCTTCCCTTTGCCTGAACTCTGAACCCAACTCCTTTCATGTTGATAAGGGGGAACCATCACAACACACATTTAGCTGATAACTCAATGACACCTCTTAAATCAATGAATAAATCAATAACTGTTTTTGTAACAACACAAAATAACATTTAGTTTTCTAGAACGAATAAGGGTGAGACGGGCAATCCACTACATATTCTAAATCTGAAAGTCTATCCAAGAGTACATAAATGAGATGATATATATAATTTATTAAAAAATTCACAATTCACACTTTGAATATGGTCAAAATCAAACTGAATCCTCAACAAATGGAGTCCCTGCAATCCAACTCCAATTTCCACTCGAGCTTTGGTTTTATGTAGCACCTGCAACAACTTCATCCACTGCAGACTTTTGGCTTAGAAGAAACTCTACCTCCTTCTGTAAACCTTCATTTGACAACAATTTTTGCTTGAGCTCTGCAACATCAACCTGCATTGAATGAAGGAAAATGCATGTAGTATATTAGCTATAGAGAAAGCTTCAAACACAAAGACTTAGGCATAAATGCAAGTATATGAACCCACTGGTTGACTGAGATTCAAAAGCAAAGGTAGTTTTTACCCAGTTGAAGTTATAGATCGATACCCTGTTGTTGCAGATGCACTCGCAGTTTATCTAGTGTAGAACCAACATCTCTTCCGGAGCGCGCATTCCTCCCAATTCAATAATATCCAATGTCGGATCCTGAAGTTATAGAAGCAAGGGTAACAAGGATTAAGGTGGCTAGAGCACAGGCAAAACCCACATGAAGAGAGGCAGTCATTTCATCAGTTTATCCCGCGAGCAATGGAACCAGTGGAATGACCTTTTAGCTATGTCTTAAGAAATATATTAAAGCTTTTTTGGCTTGAGACCAATCTACTGCTGGGATAATGCTATATGAGGACAAGTGTATATATGAGGACAAGTGTATGTATAGAGGATAGGACATGACGGGTGGTGAATCAGTTTAGTTGACAACTTAGAACTTTGAAAAAGTTACGTGCAAGTTTTTCTTTTTAAGTGCAAATTTTTCTTTGAATTTCCATAACAATTATAGAACATAGAATTTGACAGATCGAGAGAAGAAGATCTCCCAGACATGCGCAAACTTGAGTTTAACGAAACCTTTGAATTTCCATAACGATTAAATAATATACAATATGACAGATCCAGGGAAGAAAAGCTCCGGGACTTCAGCGAACTTAAGTTTAACCAAACCTTTGAATTGCCATAATGATTAGATAATAAATATTTTAATAATCTTATGAAATGTCTAAGGGAGAAGGGAGAACCGTGGCATCAAATCTGCAACTGTGTGGGAATCTGCGTCTTCTTTATTGTTGGACAATGTTGATCATAAACCCAAATATTGCGTGGAGCGCTCTTCCTTTTTCTTGGAATTTCAATGCAACCAAATTTTCGTTTAATGCTCAGGTTCAGGTCCTGGAGACGCTTTTTCCGTTTTACCTTCCTTACTCAGCGCTGGGTATCTCCTTACCAAAAAGGCACTCATCAGGAGATATCTAGGAAAAGACCTGAAAAACAGAGATGCATTGAACAAATATTTATATACGTAATTACGCCCTTCAAAACCAGTAAAGAAAGGGTCGCCGTTAATTCGAGTTAGATTTTTTTTTGAATATTAGCTTATGTATTGCTCTGACCAGACAATTCCATTCAGATGAATATGTCAAACAAATCTCACAATCCCACAAACCAAACCATTCAAACAAATCTCACAATCCCACAAACCAAACCAGATTATGAAGCCACCTTCGTTTTCTTTGCTCTTAGTTCCTTTTTCTCTCCAAGTCACTTCCTGTTACAAATGCCATTGAATTTAGATTATAAAGCCACCTTTGTTTTCTTTGCTCTTAGTTCCTTTTTCTCTACAGGTCACTTCCTGTTACAAATGCCATTGAATTTACTTTGGCACATGACTTCGTGTTACAAATGCCATTAAATGTACTTTAGCCAATGCATTTTAGTTAAAATACATAGAAGAATGGACTAGCTGCTTTGCAGCTATTTCCCTGGTTATTAATACTTCCTACTGAATGAGATTATCCCTGGTCCAAGTCTTTTTGGATTTTGTGTCATAAATAATTTCGGTCTTATTTTTTCCTTAGCTCCTCTCTGTGATGATGCAATTTGTATACCAGTACATCAAGAAGTACCAGTAAAATATATATCTTCTAAAGTTTCATAATTATATTATTTTTATTGTTTTATTTGTATTAGTATTTTCAAATTATTTAATATTACTACTCTATAATATCTATAATATTTTTTTCATTTTATTTTTTAGAATATGTATAGAAAAAGGATCTTCATCTTTTCTCATGTTAAACAAGGTTGATGTAAATTGTGGTATCTACATTTGGAAAGGTATTCCTCTAAATTGTTTTGAGAAAATTGGGTAATTTATCTTATGATGAGAATTTCATCTTCTTTTCAATTTTTTGTAAATACTTCCTTAGATTTTATCCATATTTATCATTCTTAGATTTTATCCATATTTGTCATTTATTGGGGTCATTCTATTACTTCTATTCTGAATATATTTTTGATATATCTTAGGTAAATATCAAGATTTTAATGTGTATATGATTGCAAGATTTCATCATATTCTTCTCCAAATGACACTTCCATATATAAGACATTGTTTTCATTAAGGTTTGATTCATCTTCATCGTTTATCATTATACAAGTGTTGCATATCAAGATTTGGTATTAATATTCATCTCTATCCATGGCATTTATTTCAACTTTTACTCCTTTTTTATTTTGTCAAAAAAGGAGCAATAACATTTCTCCTTCTTTTTCTAAAGATAAAAGCCTCTTTATCAAAGCATATAGTGCTTCTTATTGCATAAATCCATGGTCTCCCAAAGAGTACCTTGTATGCTTCCTTAGGCAATCTAAATGTTTCAAATGTAGACCATGCCTTAATGCCATATGCATTAACTTTTACTAATATCATTCTTCCTAAAGGTGTGCAAGTAACATGATTTGTTACCTTTATAATAATATTGCTTTGTTTTGATGGTAGTTTCCTTAGTTCTTCATAAAATCCTAAAGAAGTAAGGTTATTTTTTGCTATAGGATATACTACAACATCAGGAACCTCTTTTCTTACATTCTTTAGGATTTTGCATTTTTTATTGTTATCCATCCAAACTTCAGAGGCATCACATTCTAAATTTTAACTGAAATTTCAAACCTCTAGCTAGGTTCATCATCAGGACAAAAAGAAGTCATCAAGAACCTCTTTGCTTGTGACTAATGCATGAATTTATATTTATTTTTGAAAAAAATAATTAATTTAATATACATGGACCTCCCAAGATCTTCTTGATCGATCAATTCTTGGATCTTTTCATTTTCCATGTCATTAGTAGTCCTATTGCTTCACTCTCTTCTTGATTTCTTTTCCCAAACCTAGTTGCTAGGATAGCTTATTTGTAGCCTTCATTTTGTAGTTCAACCATGTCACGTTATTCATCATTGTACCCCTCAGGTCTTGCTCTAATTGTGATAAAGGCTTATTTTTTCTCTAGTTCTATTGTTATCTATATCATTTAACACCTTTTTCTCCTAGAGTTCTTTCAATTACAACACAATGTTTGTTATTATGATTGTCGGTCCACGATTTGAGCAAACATTGACCCTAACAATACCGAAAATACAATTATTTGTTCTATGACCCCATGTGCCACATGCATAGCATTTGAAGGCTAATCTCCTCCTTGGTAGGGTTTTAGCATTAGGGTTCACCACAAGGAAAACACCTTGTAGTAGAGGTTTTTAGTGTTACAAGATTTGGAAAAAATTTCAAAATAACTTCATCTTTTCAAAGCAGAGATTTTAACAGATGTTCCATATAACTAAAAAAATTGGGTGGGTGGAGGTTGTAGTGAAGTTTTTTTTTGGTGATTTTTACCGTCAAAATGCGCTGATGCACTCTTAATCAACCTCCCCTCCCCTGGTGCATACATAAAACTAAAAAGCATTGGTGGGCTTATAGTTATTACACACCACTAATTCTCTTATAATTTCTATGCACCGGTTCCACATTGTTTGTGTATGAAACATTGATGTTTTTGAGTTTATGTATGGCTAGGTGCATTTAAGTTAGTGCGTGCCTCGGTGTTTGTATATGTATCGGTGCTTGTACTACCATGTGCATAAAAAGGTAGTGGAATTTCAAATATTTGAGGTGAGATGTCAGCACCATAATTTTTTTTTTAATAGAAACATAAATATGATTTATATATATAAAAGGCGTGACCGAAGTTGCTCGTATACAAAAATAGGGGGTGTTGGGTCAATGACCCATTAGCTATAATAGCGAGATCTTTCTACATGGGCTTGTTCCCAAAAACTTCAGCTGCTGATTTATTTAAGACTGGCAAGTCTAGCTAATGCTTGTAGACTACGTATTGGCATAGCCATTCTTACAAAATTAGGATTGATGTCAAAGCTTACCTCTTCTTTTCCTCTGAAGTTGGCGATGGAATTTATTTAGAGGGAATCTCTAGAGCAACATTCATATCTGGGAGGGTTGGGGCATCTCTACTCTCACCTTCTTCGCTGCTTCTTTGACCTTCCACTTCTTGGGCTCTGGTTCCTTGTTCTTTCTCGAGCCTCTCCCCTTGTGATGGGAGAGAGTTTCAAGAGTAAAATTTAGGGTGGCACTGTGAGAGTCCAGGTGCATGGCTAGATGCTGGGTGGTGAGGAAATTGTCACCCACTGTTTCCTCCTCTTGGTCTTCCTGAGCTCGGTGTTGGTCCATGCTGGCTCTGTCTCTAGTAGACGTAGGTTGATTGAGGATTTTGGTGTACTCTTCTCCTGCACTTCCCCTGCTTCTGCCTTGAATAAGGCTTTGCAAAATTTATTGGGCTTTGATCGAGTTTGTTGCGTCCTCTTATGTGTTGCCTGGGAGATTGCTCAAGTGTTTCGATGCCAGTTGCTTCCTTTTTCTATCCCTATGAGTGCTTCTTTCTCTCTGGATTTTCGTTTAAAGATCTTTTTGACTACCTCTAGTCTTTCCACGGTCTTGAATTATCATCTTCCCCTTATCTTTATCTATCCAGCGAATTCTGTATTTTTCGCATTGTCTTGAGATAAGTGAACTCTTCCTCTGTCCTATAAATCTATCTTGTTTTCTTGCCCTCCTGTGGGTTTCTAAACAATGTATCAGGTTGTGATTGCCCTGTATTTCCCATGTGGCATCCTTTCTTGTTTGTGTAATGTGACTCCTCTGGAGCATGAAATGTTGTYGTGAGTTGTTCTGCATGCTTTGAAATCTTACCTTAGTCTTATCCCACGTCGCTTGCATGAGTGTCATTAATGAGAGGATATGGGGAGGGGAGGTGGAGTGAGGTTTTGATGACTTCATTTGCAGGATCCCACGAGGGACTGACCTTTTAGTGCGCTTATATTCCCTATTTTCCTGATTCAACATACAATTTTCTCCATTTTTGGATTTGTCTATGTACATTGGCCTCCCAGAATTGTCGAGAGTTTGTCCAAATCGAATGTTGCGCTAGAGTGCTCTGTGTGCTTGGTTGTTGGGTGAGTTGTTGACTTTTATGAGATGGATCATTGGGGAGGTTATGGGGGGACGAGGAACGTGGAATTTTAGTTAATTTCCAAGTACCCTATGCCTTTACATATGGCTCTATTTTCCTGATCGTCGACTCTCCAATTGTTGGCTCAACGGATATGGTAGAAGCAGGTATTCATTCAATTGATTGTGTCCTTGGTTCTATAAATGGTTCTGTTGAGCTTCGAGTTCTTTGAGTTCGTGTTCTTGACGAAATACCTGATGATTGTCTTTGAGTCTTCTATTATGATTATCTTATTAATTTGATGTTCCTTTGCAATTTGGGTCCCCTTGAGAAGTGCATAAGCCTCTGCTGCATTGTTTGTGGTGGTTCCTAGATTCCATGAATAATTAATCATCCTTTACCCTCTAGGGACGAATAGAATCCCTCCCGCACCTGCCTCCCTTGGGTTCCCTTTAGATGTGCCATTGAAACTTAGGAAGTGATTTTTTTGCGAATTTAACCAGGTTGTGAACTCTTGAGGAGTGTACTAAAGCTGCCAGCTTGAAGTGTTTTTTGTCACAAAAGGAGTAGGGAATTCCCATAGGTTGAGTTTATTTAGCCATTCTTATTCTTATATTCTCATCAGGACCCCTTCCAGGGTGAATGGTTTCTTGGTTGACAAGAATTCACTAAGCTGACCGATGGAATTTATCGCTACTGCCAGGGGGGAGATGATTTTTCCTTTGAAGATTCTTTTGTTTCTTGCCAACTAGATCTTCCAGCAAACAAATTTGATCGATGTCTTCCAGGTTCGGTTGAGCTTTGATTTCCCCTGGAGTGATCCTTTATACCGTTTCGCCCATTTTCCTATCAGACTTCTAGTGCTTGTGGGCTTGGACAAATGGGGGACTAATTCAAGATAAACATTGTTCATCACATGCCTGGTGAAATTGTAATGCAGGAACAAATGGCCAGGGATTTCTAGGCTATTAGCACACATAACACACCTGAACGGGCCCAGAAAGCCTCTTTTGTTCAAATTATCCCCTGTTAGGAGTTTTTTATGGACCAACTGCCACAAAATATGTTTATTTTTGGGAGGATGTTTGGGTTCCAGATATCTTTCCAAATGGTTGATTTGGGAGGGATATCACTGTCATCTAGGAGCTTCTTGTATCCCGATTTTACTGTATACCCCTCTTTCGCCCAACTTTTGTCATCCTTTTTGCTGAGGCGAATTGGAGCGGATCCAAAGATTGTGTGGAGGAACTATTTGGCCTCTTCTCTCAATAGGGGAGGAACCACCCCTAGATTCCAACTTTTCCAATTGTCGTTTAGGTGCCAGTTTGAGATATCGAAGAGGGTGGATCTTCCTTCAGAGGACAACCAATGTTTGAATTGATTTAGTGAGGGTATTTTTGAGAGGATCCCACTCTCTGAGAAATTGTCCTCCTAGATCTTGATTTTTTTTTCGTTTCTTGGATCCCAATTTGGGTGGGATTGTATTAATGGAATAGACGCCTGTATAAGATTCCAGATAGGCGAGCCTGCTTTTTTGAGGTCTACTTCTTCCACACATATTTTCCTATTTTTAGTCATGTACTTGCTGCAGAGTGCTTTCTTCCACCATTCTTTGCCACCTATGATAATTCTCCAAATTACCTTTGCTCCTAGTGCTAGGTTTATCTTTTTGGTATCTCTTATTCCCAGTCCCCCATTTTATTTTGGGGCACAAGTAATAGCCCAGTTAACCATATGGAATTTTTTTTCATTATCCTTGCCTCCTTGCCATAGAAATATCCTTGTGATTTTGGTCAGTTCTTTCTTGATTTCAACTGGAGTGTAGAGAGCTGAGAATTGGAAGATTGCGAAGGATGAGAGGACTTCTTTTATTAGTACAACCCTTCCTACTGGGTTTAGCCAAGTGGCTCCCCATATTTCAAATTGATCTTTTAACTTTTGGAGGATACCCTGCAAGCCTTCCCAGGTAAGGATTTGATGCTTATTGGCAGACCTAAGTACTTGAAGTATTTCCAATCCAGCGTGAAGGGGAATTGGAGGATGTGGGAAATTCTTGTCATTGTTCCTTCTTTTACGTTCCAAGAATAGATTTGGATCTTAATTTTGTTAATTATTCCTCCCAAGGATTTTTCATACTGGTCCAGGACTAGTTTAAATCTTCGGGCCATTGTTTGGGAGGCTCCCCCAAGGAGAGTTTAAATCTTCAGGCCATTGTTTGGGAGGCTCCCCCAAGGAGAAGGGTGTCGTCAGCGAATTGAGAGTTGTTTATCCTTCTGACTCCCCTTGCAATTTTTAAGCCCATAATATTTCTAGTGGTCCTTTCTTTCTCCAGTCTTCTATTTAAAGTTTCTACCATGATTATATACAACATCGGAGAGAGAGGGAGGCCTTGTCTGAGACCTCTTGAGGCTTGGAAGAATGTTGCTGGGCATCCATTAATCAAGGGTACGATCCACGGGGACAAGATACAATTTTTGATCTAGGATATAAAGGGGCTCTGGAAGCCGAATTTGTTTATCACTTCATAAAGAAATTCGTGCTTTACTCTATCAAAGGTGTTTTCCATGTCAATTTTAATGATCATTCATTTTTCTTTATTCGTTACATTGGTATGGATTGCTTCCTAGAACAAGATTATGTTGTCCTATATTTGTATTCCAGTCATGAAACCCCCTTGATTTGGGAGTATAATTCTTTTGAGAAGATGCTTGAGGCTCGTAGCAATAATTTTGGTGAGAATTTTGTAGGAGACATTGCAGAGGGAGATGGGACGAAAGAGGTCAAAGGTGTTTTCATTTTTGGCTTTGGGGATCAGTGCCAAGAAGGAAGTGTTAGTGGCTCCTCCTATCTTGAACATCAATTGGACATATCTAATCATGCAGAGTAAGTCCTTTTTGATGATTCTCCAACACTGTCTATAGAAGTGGAGGGTAAATCCATCCGACTCGAGTTCTTTATCTAGGTCGAAGTGGAATACTACCTCTCTAACTTCCTCTTCAGTGAGTGGCTTTAACAAATCCTGGTTGTCCTGGTCCATTATCAGTCGTGGGATCAACTCCATGAAATTCAGTCTTTGATCTTTATTATCTTCTACATCCTATGTGTAGAGGGTTTTGAAATGGGAAGAGGCCTTATTTTTTATTTCATTGAAGGAGTTAATTATCTCCCTCGAGGCTTTTTTGATTTCTTCTATTGAGTTTCTATGCTGTCTATCTTTGGCCTTTTTATGGAAGAAGGAGGTGTTTTTGTCTCCAACTTGTAGCCACATGGCTCTTGACTTTAGTATCCATTCCTTTTCTTCATTTTGAAGTGCCCTTAAGTAGTTCTGGAAGTGTATTTTCTTCTGCTCCAGGTGGTCGGGTTGGACTTCCTTGAGTTTTATATCCATATGGGTCTCTTCTAATTTCTGTTTATGTCACTTTACCTATTTATTTGTGCTAAGGAAGGATGATTTTTCCCAATCCTTTAAGGCCTTCTTTGTTTTTTTTAAATTTTTTCTCCCAAATATACACTTGGGTTCCGTTCACCCAAGTAGACCAGGCTAGGGAGATTAAGGGGAGAAAGTCTGGTGAGTCCATCCATAGGGGGTTGAATCTAAAGGGAATGTGGCCCAGGTTTTCGGCCTTCGCCAAGGTGAGAGCTATCAGTCAGTGGTATGAAATTACCCAAGGGACAATTTGGGAGGTAATGGTAAGTGAAAGGAAGAGGAGAGGACTGTGGATAGGGAAGCGATCTAGTCTAGTGGCTATATGTCCCACCCCTGTCCTTTTATTATTTCAGGTGTATTTTCCTTTGGAGGGTTTGATTCCGAAGAGATCTAGTTACGAGACCAGATCCTCCATATCTTCCCTGAACGGATCTCTTACAGTGGACCCCCCCTTTTTCTCCCCTTGGTGCAGGGTAGTGTTGAAATCCCCAACTATTATGCAATTTTCTTGAGCATCCAATTATTTTATTTTCATTAGCGTTTCCCAGCAATATTTCTTTTCCCTAAAATTGTTAGGCATATAAACATTGCATATAGGATATATAATACCTGTTTGGAGGTGTTTTAGCTTTACCAACATCCAATGATTTGAATCCACTCTTTGTTCCTCCTTGAAGATTTGAGTGTTCTAGACTGTACAGATCCCTCCTAAGGTGCCTCTTGCACTTAGTGTCGTTTCGCTACTAGGGCTCCATATTTGTTTCATTTCTCTTAGGGATTCATCACTCTGGAGTTTCGTCTCCTGTATTAAGAGGATTTTGGGATTTTCTATTCTGATTAGTTTTCTCATAGCTTCTTTTTTTTCCATTTGGCCCAGGCCTCTACAATTTTGGGAGACTACCTTCATTAGTTACTATTATGCTTTGTGGCCCCTCCTTTCGATGGCTAAGACCGCCCCTTTACTGGTTGGGATTTTGCATTTTTCTCTTCTTTACTGAAGATTTCTTCTAGAGATGGTTGGGTTCCTAAGTCTTTGTCCTAAGAGGTTGCTTTCTCTCTTCTATATTTATTTGTTTTTATTCCTTCTTTCGTGGTTGGAACAGTCTTTGGAATTTCTACTTGCGTTTATTCTCCAGATTCTTCTTGGATGTCTTCCTCCTATGCTTGATGACTGACTTGATGTTGGGGGTCTGGTTCTTCTACATGGATCTCAATAACCGCATTTGGATCGTGGGTGTTTTCTTTTGTGTTTTCCTTGGAGATGATCATCTCTAGATCCAGGGTTTCCAAGGGTTCGTACTTGCTTTTGCTTCTTTCAACTTCATCTTCGATCTCTATTGTGGATTTCCCTTTACTTGGCGAGGGGGGTCTGGAGTTGATTTTGTGTTCCAGTTGTTTGATTCCCTGGTCTGTTCGTCATTTTTTTACGTTTTTCCTGTTTCCATTGTTCATATGCCTTTTTTTATGGATGCTCCTAGGTCACCTTAGGGAATGTTTTGGAAAAGTGGCTATATTCATGACAGTATTTGCACTTAAATGGGAGTTGTTCATAGTCCACCATTTGGATGTAAGACCAACCATCCAGGATGATCTGTATTGCTTCTCGAAGCCCTTTTTACAGATCCACTTCAACACATAACCTTGCACAATATTTTAGTCCATCTTGTGGTTCGACTTGATCAATGAACCTTCCCAGAGAGTTACCTATGTTTTTTATTGTTTCATCCTTTCAACAGTGTAGAGGTAGGAAGGGGAGCCTCACCCATACAAGGACAACATAGGTGAGGTCGTTCTCTGGACTAAAGTTTGGATTCCATTTGTTCATATACATCCCTCTAGTCCCCATGAAATATGAGCCATTTCTGAAGATCAGATCGTAGTCTACTTTGTTTTCAAATAGAAAAACGTAGAAACCCTTTCCAAAAAATGTTGTAGAGAGTTGTCCTTTCATTATTTTCCTCCAGTTCTAATCCAACCACATAGCCATATCTTTGGGGAAATTCCAGGGTCCTGTGAACTACCCTATTAAGTCATTTTCAGCCAATTGAAGAGCAAACGGTTTCGAAGAGGTGGAGAGGACCCCTTTGGGATTTTTTTTAACCTTTTGATGAATTGGGAGGTATGGGATCCCTTAGAAAACTTTGAATAGGATGAGATCAACATCTGAAACACTACAAGTTCTGGTGACGACAGGGGTTGGGGGGGGGGGTTTCCCTTGAGCCCGAGGCCATGGCGGTTTGCGGTGAAAACCCTAGGTCCTGTCAGGGAATCTTGAGGAGTGCTTCTCGAGGTCGCTAAATGTCAACACCATTATTTTTACTTATCATTGGTGTGTACATTATATTTAGATCCCCAGTGCGTATTTTAAACATGGACATTGTAAAATTTTGAAATGATAAATATAATTGTATGTTATATTGTTTACGAAATGGTGTTTTTTTCTCAATAGTTTGCACTGGTGATTTAATATAATTAATGGGCACCATGCATATGACTCCTCAAAATACACCACTTTCTATATTATGGAACATACCATCTAGTGAGTTCATAAGAATAGAGTGTGTTGATATGTATATATTTTAATTAATTATTTTTTTTACAAATTTTCAATTAATTATCTTAAAATCAATTTTTTTTTATAATATTGTTTTTAATTTGTATTATTGCATTTTGATATAATGATTGCATTAATGTGTTATGCAATGAATTACACCTTTGTTATTTGTAACAATGTAAATCATCCACATATTAATTATTGAACAATGCAACATTTTACAACATTTGACAATGCAATAAAATAAGAAACTCATTATATTATATATGAATAAGAGACCCATTGTCATACAAAATGGGATAGTGTGAAGGTCCACAATGATCAAATTGTAACCAATATGTAATTGCTACACTTATTGGTAACATGTCTTCATGCAATTGGGACAACATGTCGAGTACATTAAACAAAATATCTGATTTTTGAAGAAAAAGTATTTCAAAACATAAAATTTGCAGTGACATTCGAATATATCGATTGTCATTCATCACTTGAACTACTATCATTGCTGGAGCTGGGTGCATGCCTCATTTCTTCAACATTTGTAGGCGATATTGAAATTTAGTTATTTAACCTAATGTTTTCTTGATCGACTTGTTTTTTATGTTCTACCTCTTCATCTTCCATCTACAAACATGAAAATAAAGTGTAATAAGTATATCTACATTTTTATATATAGTAAAATATACATGATTGCATAAATAAAAAAACACACCATAGCAATGAGTCTTTCGTAAACAATACATGTTCTTTCAAAGCCATGCTTCATGCCTTCTCTCAAAATATTTATGTTGGCTACATTCCATACTTTGTGTCCTGCATGTTTAATACGCCATAACAAAGCACAATCGATATAATTAATATAAAGGTGTCATGTTGTTTCATTATTCTTAAAACAAGAGAAATTAAACAACATAGCTACTTACAAATTGTTCAATTAAGCCTCCATACTTCAACATATACTCACAACCCATACTTACCTAGTGTCTATCTATTCATCGGTAGGCTCCTCTTTGTATGTTAGCACCTATTAGAAGACATCCATGGACAAATGTAAATTAATTATTTAAATATAAAGATCATAGCAAACCTGAAATCTTAAGTAAGGCTAAAAACATAAGTACTCACAAAGTTTGCGATCAACCATTTTAGTCCTTGTCATCCTGTCTTATGTGCCGAATGGGTTATACTTTTTTTCTTTTCTGCAACAAAACAATTAAAAACTAGTATTTCATGCAATAATTAAATTCAATGTACATAAAAGAATAAATGAATGATTACATACCTCTTATGCACATAATTGTTGGGATGGCTCCTCTTGCGACACAATTACGTTCATTTCTTTTACCATCTGCTTCTACACTTTTTTGGACATACTTACCAACATGTATTGGTTTTCCCCTTGTTTGTCCTTTGGAATTTTCAAAATCTCCCTGAAAAATGAAAATCTATGAATCATTAGATATAAAAATTGTGTAATTTTTTTACAAAATAAAATATTGGTGCATATAGAAACTTTGTATGTGCCAGTGCTTCAACCATATGTATACACATCAATATATGACAACATTGTTGTTGCAAAATCGAAAACGTTCTACAAATCGTTATTCGGTGCTTTATAAATTAATAAAAGCACAGGTACCTAAGTACTATTTATTACACATCATCGACCTATGAACAAATTTAAGACATGAAGTTTTCCATACAAAAAACAATATTATTTCCATTTTAAACTCAATGGTGTTGTTTATAAGGCAATGTGCCCCGATGCTTATCTCTGTACAATGTGCACTGTCGTTCGTGAAGGGTTTTTAAAAAAAATAAATTATTATTGATTTGAATTAAGAAGTGTTGTTGACATGAAAATATGCACTAGTGCTTTGTCTATGTATAGTGTGCATTGCGAACTGTGAAGGTGTTTTATAAAAATGATAGCGAAAAACCGGTTTGGGATCTAATGCAATGAGTGGTTTCATTGCAATGGATAGTAAACACCCCATATATAAGTAAACAAACCCTATAAAAATATATTTCTTAAAAAACATTCTCATTGTAAAATGTAGAGAAGAAAAGAAAGAAAAATAATAAGGAAATTAGGGCTTGCAATACCAAAGGTAACTATGAAACCCATTTTCTTTGTTTGGGAATGCATTGGAAATTGCTTAAATCAAATAGGATAAAGATTAAGATGATCAATAGAATGAAATCATATTCCTAAAATTTCTCCTATGTAGATTTGTATGTGACCTACAACAATCCCTTTCAAATTTTACTCTTCAAAAAAATCCACCCACTCTAAAGTCTTTGTTGTTAAATCTCTCTTGCACAAATCTGCCCTCTAAGTTTTGGCAAAATAATGAAAATATGAATAGGGTTTTCATTTATAAAAACGTACATTTAGAAAAAATAAAATTTCCACTCATTTTTTTGTTGTATATTTCAATGCATTGATCATAAACACACACTTTGTTTTTTTATTTGTAACTTAATTTTAATGTGCATAATACAATGCATAGTGCACCGGTGCAATGTTTACATATAACACACCAACTCATTTTTTCGTAGTAAATTTCAATGCAATGATGGTAAATGCACGCCCTATTTTTCTAACTTACTTTAATCAGTGCGCTATACAGTTCATACCACGTTGGTGTGGTGTTTAAGTACTAATGCAGTGATAAACAATTTAATTTCGAAAAATCAAATAAAAGCATCCTCATCTAAATTTTATGGAGGTTTTTCTTTGCAAAGGAAATAACAGAGGTCAGTCTTCGATGCTTCTCATGACTTAAAGCACAAATGTATTTGTTGGAGAATGATGCACTATGGGGTGTCCTTATTAATTGAGCACACCAATAAATTACAAAAGTTATTTGAAATTCCTTTTGAAGTTAGATTGTTATATGCTTCCTAAGATGACAATTTTGGCTCAAATGTAGGAAAAGAATAATTATAATATCAAATGGTCAATTATTCATATTCCAACTCATTCTATATTGTTGCAAGTCCTTTAGGTTCTCCCCCGCTGATTGTAGTAAACCTATATTTTATTTATAATTTATTTGTCTCATTGAGTTTATGTTATGTATGCATGTGTAGATGAATATTTGTTCTTTGAATTTTGCAAGATCATGATTTAGGATCAAGTTCAGATGCACAAGATATTCCAACAGTCCTAAAATTGTGCAATCTCTTATCAGGAGAATCATACACCAAGGAAATGTTTGATGAAAATGGATAGTTTCTTTACCCTACCATTTATAACATGCCATCTTTGAGCATAAGAAAACATTGGTTGAGTAATTGTATTTTTAGATTTTCAATGGAACTAATGTAAATGTATTTCTTAATTCAACATTTTTTTTATAAAGTGGTTGGTTGCATGTTTATTAATGGGGGAAAAAATTCTATTCTTCTAATAAATGTTTGGTATAATGTTTGAACATACTAAATGCATTGTGTTACTAATATTATCGATGTAATATTCAATACTTTTACAATTGGGATTCCAACAACAAGTGACATGTCAAACATCTACCATTGCACCCCACTATGATGTCAAGCAATGAGCTTTCTATTAAACGAGCACAAATTAGAGAGGAAGCATACTGAGCATGGTTGAATCAATCACCTATTCAATTCCCACTATGTCTTGTGTCACCAATTCAAAACCTCTACAATAATTCTATCTCTTCACATGTCGGGGACGGAGGAAATGATACAAGTATTGGTATGGATGATTTCTTATAGGATACCCAAGCCATGGAGGGAATGTTGTTACATGCATTAATGTAGCAAAATGAACTAGGGATGATGTTGATATCATCAACACCTTCTTTGAAATCCTAAAATCTTCTTCCACCACCCCTCTCTTTAGACATGGGTCAAGGTCTACCCAACTAGGGACAACAATTATTGTACAAATTGAAAGAAATGTATGGTATGTCATACGCATGTTTCTCGACACTTTTGAGGCAACTAACCATTAATTCCCCTAATTTTTTTAAGGAATCTTGTCGCACAATGAAGGAATAAAATTGTTGATTTTATGCATGCTTAGTGACAATGTACATTTATGTTTCCCACTAATTGTAGGTTACTCGAAGATAAGGTATTTTCGAGAGATAATTCATTTCCCGATAGTTGTGCAGGGGGAAAGAAAATGTTGAAAATTTTGGGTGTTGAGTACATATCATACCATACATGTTCAAATGATTATATTCTATACAAAAATGAATATTTGGACAAAGAGATATGTCCAAAATATGGGCATGAAAGGTACCAAAAATTAAAAAACAATGGTAAGGCACATGGTCCTCCTCATAAGATATTGAGGCACATGCATAAAATTCCAAGGATTCAAAGACTCTGGCCTTGCAAACAATTATTCATGTTGCAGGGGTGGAATGCCTCACATAAAAGTGAGCCAAGAGTTATGTTAATCTCAACAGATTCAATAGTCATGAAGCATATAGAGGATACATGGACCAATAAATTCAAGGATGAAGAATGCACTAATACATATTGAAAAATTTGTGACGACTACTTGTGACAAAAGTACCCTTTAGTCGCAAAATTCAAGAGAAAGAGTTCAATTTTTCAATTTTTTTATAAATTCATCCCGAATTCGTTGCACTTGCGATGAACCCATATGTTCATTGCAAGAACAATGAACGTGAAGATTGTGGACTGTCGTCTCTCTTGTGATGAACTTTGGTTATCATCACAAGCACGACGATAACCATTGACCGTTACACTATTTGACAAAGTCAACATTGACAGTTATACTATTTGACAAAGTCAACATTGATTTGGTCAACATTCGTCTCTCTTGCGACGAAAACATATCTATAAATATTTTGCGAATTAGAGATGTTGAGACAATCTTGGTATAACAACGACAGTTCAAAAAGGGTATTTTTGTGCGGAAGAATGTCGTAGAATATTAGAGGTCGAAAAAAAAGTAAGGAGGGTGAAAAGGGTGATGGTAGATGTCATTGTCCTTGCTAAAGATGTTTCACTACACGTCCCATAATAATTTTAATAGAAACAACTAAACAAATTGTAGGAAATATGGGCACATTGATGGGGAATTGAATGAATATTGTCCCGTGGTAACTAGCTATATATTCATTATCTATTTTTATATTGTCGATTATATATATATATATATATATATATATATATATAATTCTATATGTGTATACATATTGTTTGAATATTTGTTATACACACTAATTTTGCATGATTGTTTGTAATTATAAAGTTAGATTTGCCCTCTAACGTTTTCAGAGTATTGCACCAAGTAGTAGTAGAAATGATGTTGTACAAGCTAAGGAACATGATCAATCAAATGAGGATCTCATGGAAGAAGATGATGGGACAAATCAAGTTAATGATCCCATGGAAGAAGATGATGTTACAAATCAAATGATCCAAGATTTGTTTGCTTAGCCAGATGAGGATGGGGACAGTGATGGTATTTATGATGAACCTCTATTAGAAAAGGAAAATAAACGACTTTATGAAGGCTCAAGAACAAATCTTCTCTCCGCTACATTGCTGCTAGTGAACTTAAAGGTTATGAATAATTTGTTGAAAACTTGTATGACACAGATCCTAAGGTATGCAATATGTTTCATCATATATTATACATAAATGTTGAATTTTTTCTATTTGTTTTTAGTGTTAATTAACGTGTAAAATAAGAATACAATTTTTATGATTAATATTATTTACATTAACTAGTTATTTGTTATATTGTAGATTGTTAGGTGAATTTTTGTTACCATCGTCAAATATTTTACCTTTCACATATCGAGATTTGCATGCCATTATGAAAGACATTGGAATGGATTATCAACCTATAGATTCATGTCCTAATGATAATATTATATATTATGGACAACATGATTGGAAAACAGAATGCCCACAATGTCTTATCAGTAGATATCAAACCGATCAAGTAACAAAAAGGGTGCCTTGAAAGGTTCTTCATCATATTACCATAATTCCATGTTTTCATCGATTGTTAAAGTGTTAAAGAATATCACAATTTATGTATTACTATGCATGTAACATAAGTGGATATGGTGTTCTTTGAATGCATGCCGATGGTTATGCATTTAGGGAAATTGAGGAAAAATGGGCAAATTTCAAGGATGAACCTCATAATGTTAGACTTTCATTGGCAGATGATGGTGTTAATCCATTTGAAGAGATTAGGTCTATTTACTGAGTGTGGCCTATCTTTGTTATCAACAATAACATTCCTCCTTGGATGTCAATACAGAGGGAGCACACAATGTTGACAATGATTGTTCCAATTATTTGTTTACATTAATTTTTTGAATGTAACATTTTCATTTGTTTTGTTTTTTCCATAATATATTTTGTTTATTTATTTACTTATATATACATATCATGGTTATAGTAATTATGTGTAATTTCAAACAATTGGGTAAGTGCTAGGTTAAATATTTGAATGTATATATCGAGCTTCTTATAGACAAGCTACTAAAGTTATGGGATGGCATCAATATGCATGACATTTTTAAACCAATCGAGGAGAACAAATTTAAATTCCTTCGAATAATTTTATGGACAATTCATGATGCCCCGGGACAAATACATTTTTGCAGTATGTAGCATTATATTTCTCTTTAATACTATATAATTTTTTAAGGATATCATGTTGCATGTTTAATTTTTAAATAATCTCATCGTATAATTGGCATTAATCCATCTATTGTAGGTCTTCAAACATAGGGTAAATTTGCATGTCTAGTTTGTTGTCCTAAGATGAAGTATCCTCATTCACAAATTTTAGGAAAGGTGGTGTTTGATGAGTATAGGCACCTCCTCCCTAAGAACCATAGGTATCGTACTACTGGAAAACATCTTTTCAATGGGAAAGAAGAGACTGGTTTAAAACCACGAAGAATGACACCTCACCTATGGAGGTTGGAATATAATAGAAATCGTCAAGGTACACAATTTATTTATGTATCATATATCATGTAATGTTTTGAATGTTTATTTTAATCATTGAATTTATTTTAACGTATTTGATAATTATTTTTGTGATTTTTTTTATGCATCATGAAGGCCGCCATCATGAAGGTATCAATAATGGGTTTCCACAAGGAATGAAATATTATCCCACTCAATTCATGAGGTTTCCCTACTATGAGGAGACAAAAATGTCTCATTTGTTTGATACAATGCATATCGGGAAGAATGTGATAGAAACGTTATGGCGAATCATAGATGGTAGGAGGGATAAAGAAAAAATTGTCAAAATTTGTACTAACATTCAGGAAGCCAATCATGCAATGCGAAGTGTGATATGATCAAATAGAGATGGACTAGACCGAAATAACCTTCCATGGTTATTAATAGAGAAACAAAACAATGATGTAAAAGAGGTCATTCAAAGAATTAAATTTCCCACGGGTTTTTCTTCAAACATAAATAATATCTTAACAAAGAAAGGTGAAATTGGTAGGGTAAAAACACATGATTGGCATACCTTCATTAAGGTAATAATTTTGGTATACATATTTATATCTATTGGCCTTATACATCTTTTAAGTTTTTTATTTTTTTTGTTTACTTTGGTCGAAACAAATAACGATTCATTTTTTTTGTTACAGTATGTTCTACC
>JZKD02S0664570.1:95880-109343 GCA_000966675.3 Picea glauca | reverse complement strand
CTTAAAACCCTACTTGGTTCCTCCCAATACCCTATTAGGATGCATGACTTCTCTAATCAACTGGTTGTTCGACTACTTTCACTTTCTTTTCTGTCTACTTGCTGTTTTTTCACTTTGAATACGTTTCCTCATGATTTTGCGTGTCCTTCCATATTTAGCATTCTGGGCTATGATCATTCATTTTTGTCCTTTTTCTTCTTCTTCTTTCTTCTCTTCTTTATTCTTCCCTCTACTTTATTATGCTTACTGTGTGCTGTACTCCTGGATGTGCCTTAGCTACGCACTCCCTAGTCTTCCTTCTTCCTATGTGTGCCTCTATTGCACACTTCTTCTATACTTAGGATTTTTACCAAAATTGTATCCAAATTTTTTATGTCCAACAACCTTTTTCTACCTTCCTTCTTATTCTATTGATCCTTCTTATCCTTGCTCTTCTTCTTATTATTCTTTAAACACTGTAAATGCATGGGGCTTGGAACTCTTAAGTACCCCTATCTAGATAAACTTTGTTTGCTCATGGATAAATGACTTAATGAACTCATCCAGGGCTAGAGTCTTCCATGTATACCCCATAGCTAACCTAGTAGTATGAAAAGAAGAAGTGTAGACATAATGTCTAGTCCTAGTTTGGTTATAATTGAAAATATTAATTGTTCATCTTTATTATCAATTCAACAAGCCCTAACATGAGAAAGAAAAGATTAAAATTATAGTAGTGGTCATGTAGGGTCTTGAAATATATGGGATTCAATGCATGTAGATCATTCTCTAGCTGATGACCGCTTAGATTGTCTTTCTTTCCTAGAAAATCCTTCAACTTTGTCCAAACATCGTTAGGAGTCTTGCAAGTATCAATATGAAAGAGGAGATCTAGAGAGATCCTCAAGAATACTATCTCATAGGATTCATCCATTCTATTGAATTATTTTGATTTCTCTATGTCTGAATTAGGCTTGACCTTAGTCCCCATGGTGACCCTATACAAAATCTTTCTTCGAAGTAGAATCTATATATTAGGATTCCACTCAAAGTAGTTGAAGGGTGTTAAGATCACTGGAGAATATGGTTGATCCATATTTCTCTGTGGGCTTTCCAAACTGATCTATAAACCTACAATAAAAGTGAATACTCCCTCACAATAATTCCTCCTATACCATGTAGGATTAAACCATAATACAATACCTATTTGTGAGAAGGAAATACTACACTAGCTAACTACAAGAGAGAGAGAGAGGAGAGAGAAAAAAATAAATCAATCTTCACACATAAGAGACTAAGAAACCAACTCTAATCACCTTGTATTAATCCTTGATCATGAGTACAATATATAGGAATCTCCATAAGAGGAGTAATGCGCACTAGGTTGGGGTTTCCATGTGCATGCTCAAGTAAAAAAGCAACTTCTCCCACATGCAATGACTAACTAAAGTCAAAAGTTGATAATAATAAGAAAAGGTAAAAAAATATAGGTGGGAACTTAGTGAGAACTCTACATGAAGTCAACGCGCATTCCATAATAGAAAAAATATCTTAGAATAAGACTAGAATATGAAATTGGAACTAAAGTGCTAATTGAGAGAGAATTTCGTAAATATGGAAAGTTAGTAAATAAGTGGAATGATTTAAGTCCAAGTAAAACATGGGTAAATTTCACTTCCGTAGTGTTAGGGACCTAACTGTTAGAATATAATGGATGTTCTCATTTTACCATTGAAAATATCTCTATTGTCACCCAACCATAGGCCAAAGCCACCCTCCAAGCACCTTAACCTTGAAAGAGAATCACTCTGGAAGAAAACCCTAGGGTAGATAGCCAAACAAAGGGTAGTGCATATTTCCCCAAGGATAGCGCACCAACAAGAGATGATCAGATGTTCCAAACCTTAGCCAAGATATATTCCAATCCAAATGTGATCTGCTAGCTGCAACAACTACAGTGGAAACTCTTCTCAAACCCATGCATAAGACTGGGCACTGGAGTGCGCACAAGTTGTTTCTCTACAATTCTGAGACTACCTACCCGAATGAGAACTGGCCTCCTGTATTTATACTAATTCTGGCTAACTACCTGGGCCGAATTCTCATATTGGGTATCTGTTTGATCAATATATATTATTATTTCTAGATGACTTCTTCTCTTGGAGGCTAATAACCTAATATATTTTATCTTCTTGAGCCGAAAAGTCTTCTAGGGTTATTAGCCAACTCATTAGGGTTTCTTCTTTCTTCTCAGATTATTCTATCCTCATCAGGTTTACATGTGGAGGTAAATACCTCCTGTAGCTACCATAATATCAACACTCCCTCCTAGCTA
Organism: Picea glauca; assembly: GCA_000966675.3. Lineage (NCBI taxonomy): Eukaryota > Viridiplantae > Streptophyta > Pinopsida > Pinales > Pinaceae > Picea > Picea glauca. The sequence continues at coordinate 107,029 of JZKD02S0664570.1, read as the reverse complement.
GGGAGGTATTATAGGTAATTCTCTTGAGCACAAAAACATACCATTCACCTAGTAGCATCAACATAGTTGTATAGACTAGACCATGACTAGATCATGAGAACCATCATCATCATTAGTGTCATCAGTTGCATCATCTCTCGAAACCATACTCTATCTGAGTAATCAGACATGATGCTCACTCCACAGAGTGATACAAGAGCCATTCTTCTAATCTAGAAGAGTAAATTTTTCTGAACCATTTTTTGTCTGGGAAATCTTTGTCCTTTTATTATCCATCCAATACTATTGATAGTCTTCAAGGAAATCAAAACAAAATAGAACACATCTGTGTCTATCCATAGTAGTACATAACTACAATCCAGTGGTACTCTACCACACCAAGTAACACACAAGTACTTGATCAACAACATATAGTCACAAACAATGGAACACATCCACCACAGTAGTATACATCTACTGTCATATAGTMTTCATAACAATCATMTGATATCAACCTRCATATAAACAATGTTATGATATAAAMTAAATCATCTGGGCYAATMTTTCACTCACATCTATGAGATCTGAAAGAATATCTTCCCTCAGAGTAGAACAATGAGATATCTGGACTATTCTTCTTAAGCAAGGAAGMATAAATGTCMTGTTTTCTGAACCTGGACCATTCCCCACCCTGGGCCATTCTTCCTACACTAATCAAAGTGCACCTTGGAGAGAATGTATAAACCCTAAGGAATGCATGTCCCTGATTGCTGAGCCTGGACGATTCCCCACCCTGGGACATTCTTCCTACACTAATCAAAGTGAACCCTAGAGAGAATGTATAAACCCTAAGGAATGACTGTCTGAACCATTTCCTCTGTTAACCAAAAGAGGAAAAGACTGTCCTACATCAACCTCCAAAATGAACCATTCCTCATGTTAACCACAATGAGAAATTGTTGTCCGGCAAGGTGGGCCAGTCTTCTTGAGTAACCCTCAAGAAGAGAGACTGCCCTAGACCACTCCCCATGTTAACCACAATGGGAAGTCATTGTCTATGATACATCAGAAATCTGGACCATTTACCATGTTAACCATAATGGGAAATCGTTGTCCATCAGAAATATCAATCCACTTTATGAACACGAAAGAATCTGTTGAAGATGGACTATTTTTCAATCTTGAAAATGAATGTCCTCAATAGTATTTTCAGTGCTCCCTCCCAACTTGGAAGTCATCTCTTCCTTTTTCAATAAGGAAGTCGTCTCCACGAGCTCCAACTTGAGTATGCAAACTCTTTCATCTTGGATAGACGCTTTGCCAAAATGTCTACTTATCTGCTCATCTATGGAGATATGTATTGGAGAACCACTTTCTCCTTTCTGGACTTCATCACGGATAATGTAATTCTTGATTTCAAATGTACTTTGGTCTAGAACACTGGTTTTCTCTGAAGGCTTCATGTAACACTGATCAATAGAGTATATCATTGTTGGAAAACTGGAACATATCCATGTGGCACTTCTTCTGTCATTATGAGATCTGATCTACTAAGTAATCATCTTGATACAATATCTTTGTTATAGAAAATCTTCACCACGTTTCTGCTGTGCACTGGAGGTTCTCCACCAAGTTGTCTTCTTCTGTCTACATGCAAGCATCTCTTTCTGGTATGTCTCAAAGTCTTGAGTTTGCTCTTCATACACTCTTTATTCAATTTCTTTGGAGAACATTCTTTGCATTCATCTGATGTAGAACTCCAACTCATGGATGTTGCAGATGATATAATGACTCATGTAGAGGTATGTCTGGTTTATCGGAATGAGCAATCATGATAGTCTTCTCCCTCTGTTTGGGAGAACCTCTAGTTCTAAATCTTGCAATGATTTCATTCATAAGTCTTCCATACACTATTCTTCATCATGACTTTCAGTTCCTCTGCTTGATTGCTTTTAGTGAGTTCATATCAGGATGGTAATCTTGTGATTCTCGATACAATGACTGGTTGCTCTGGCTTCTCTTTCTTTCTTGGAATCTTCATGTTCTTCCTCATGTTTTTCTTTAGATTATGGGTCCATGGATTTTCTTATAGATTCCATGACCTAAATATTCCACTTCTTTCTTTTATCATAGGATCATGGATTTGGATGGACAACTAGGGATACTTTAAGGCTTCTCTTCGAAGAAGACTTCTTCTGAGGTTGAACTAAACACGTACTGTCTTTCATGGTTACTACCATGGATATATACTTCATCATCTTCAATGGATAATAGGATTATCTCCCTCCTAATCCTTACTTCATGTATGAGTGCATATAATTGTCTCCCTCTGTCTAACAGAGTCCATGCTTCTATCTACATCCTTATTGTCTTATGCACTATATAATTGGCTCTCTATCTAACAAAGTCCATGCTTCCATCTTGTTGTCTTCTACAAAATGTCATAAGTCTTTCTCCAATTTCCTCTTGATTGCTGACTTCTTTCTATGTATGATTCTTCTAAGTCTCTTCATGATTTATTGGGCTTATCTTGTAATAGTGTCCACATTATTTGCTTGATGTATTTCATTCTTTCATGTATTATCCAATGATATCAATCCTTATCTTGTTGTTCTTCCATCGGTATAGATCTTCTTGGAACACATTATCTTCCAATAGATAGATATAAAAGATATGTACAAAGACGCTGAAAACAAGATATGTACAAGGAATAAGAAGAGTATTGTTACCTTCAGAAGAAGAAGTCTCTTTCATCCTGCTTAGACTTCTTTGTAGGTTCCTTTTCTTTGAAAATTGATGCTTCATGTTTCTCCTTCCTTTTCTTTAGCTCTGAATAATGACTCTTGTAGTGGCCATACTTTCGATAGTTGAAGCATTGTACTTCTGAAATGTCTTTCTCTTGATTTGGCTTCCTCCTTGAACCAAACTTCCTTTTTTTCCTGAAATTCTTGAATCTTGTTGTGAAGGCTTGATCATCGCAATTCTTTTGGGGTTTCTCTTTTTCACTGATCCTTGATTCTTCTTAAGCACAACATGTCCAAAGTTCTTCAAATGTAGGATACTCCTTCCTTGTGTTCATGCTTGCGACAAATGCATCCCATGTCTTGGGAAGACCATTGAGTAATATGTTTACCAATTCTTTCTCTGAAAAGATCTCTTCAATAGCTTGTAGTTGATCTCTTAATTGAGAGATCCTCACAAAATATGATGTTATGTTGTCCTCATCATTCATCTTCATGTCACAGAGCTCATTATTCAGACTCATAACTTGCCCAATGTTTCTGACTAAGAAGAGATTTGTTAGGGCATCATACATCTTCTTCGATGMGTCAAGATGGGAGATGTAAGGTATCAAGTGGTATTTTATATATTMCACTATGATACTCATAGCATTGATGTCAYTGTCTTTGAACTTTTCCATAGMTRCAACATTCTGCGGTTCCTTCTCTTTTCMTTCTTCAAACTCTGGTTTCACAATCTTTCCTTTMATGATATCCAACACTTTACTCTTGGCAAGGATGAGGTCAATCCTTGTCTTCCACCCTCTAAAGTTAGAAGCTCCATCTAACTTGTTCTCTGACTTCATATAATAAGTCAYGGCCGCTTTGACTTGGTCAAACCCTAGATTTGACCACAAACTCAAACTTGATGTCTTGGCTTGCTGAGAGTACCAGGAGATGCGCTAGGCTAGGGCTCATTGATCTTAAAGAGATTAGGTCAATATCTTCACTTAAGGTGTCTCAACGAGAGGATTAGAGTTTCTACAAATGCACCTGCTAGTAACTCTAGATACAGTGCTTTGGTGACTGCTCCTACTAGAAACCCTAGCAATAGTTCTTTAATGAGATTAACATCCTTACAACTATGTTTCCTTCCAGCAGTTAGACTGAATGAAGGAGGTGTGGAACCATAACCTGTTAGAATATAATGGATGTTCTCATTTTACCATTGACAATATCTCTATTGTCACCCAACCATAGGCTGAAGCCACCCTCCGAGCTCCTTAACCTTGACAAAGAATCACTTCGAAAGAATACCCTAGGCTAGAGAGGAAAACAAAGGGTAGTGCATCTTTCCCTAAGGATAGTGCACCAATAAGAGCTGATCAGATGTTCCAAACCCTAGCCAAGAGATAGTCCAAGCCAAACATGATCTGCTAGCTGTAGCAGCTGCAATGGTAGCTCTCCTCAAACCTGGGCACTGCAGTGTACACAAGTTGTTGCTCTGCAATTCTGAGACTATCTGCCAGAATGAGAACTAGCCTCCTGTATTTATACTAATTCTGGCTAATTGCCAGGGCTGACTTCTCATATTGGGTATCTGTCTGTTCAATATATATTATTATTTTTGGCCGACTTCTTCTCTTGGAGGCTAATAACCTAATATAAATTATCTTCTTGAGCTGACAAGTCTTCTATGGTTATTAGCCAACTCATCAAGGTTTCTTCTTGCTTCTCGGAGTATTCTATCCTCATTAGGTTTACACGTGGAGGTAAATACCTCCCGCAGCTACGATAATATCAACACTAGCCTCCCTAACCTCTCATGTAGGTAGAATAATATATTTTCCAGGTAATAAAGACAAATATTAATAAGGCCTAGTAATAAGGAAGAATAAGTCAAATGTAAGAAGACCTAATAGAAGCTTCCACTTCTAGAAGATCTTCCTCTAGATTGTTCTTTTGGTAGATAAATTTAGTATAAATAGCAGTCGAGGGAATGATAATTTTTTTTCTTGATAATTATTGTAATAGAGCACCTCTTTGCTAGAGGTTGTCCCCTCGAAGAGGCAAGTGACCATTGTTTCCTATCAATAAAGGTATTATTTTGGTGTTGTGGTTTCATCTATTGTGTTGTTCTACAGTTATTCTCTACAATATTTTTGTTTTCAGCTATTATAATAGAACTAGTACCTTACAACTGGTATTAGAGCACTTTCCTCAGCATAAAATTGTGGGTTATTTTTTTTAAGGTAGACACATATTCCAACGTCTTAAAGCTACAAAGATCTATCATTCAACGCATAAATCCATGATCAGGGAAGCATATATGTAGGAACTACAAGTTCTACTTAAGCGTACATTGTTGGCCACATTTGTAACCCCTGTTGGTACCCCTTTGAGTGGTAGCGCATCAGACACCACATATATACAGATCGACCTAGATATCCTGAAGCCCTCCATAAATAAACCAATTGAACACCGAGAACAACACTCGAGAAGATACTCTCTAGTACCTTGGTAGTTGGGTAGTAGGACTAAGGGCACGATCTAGCCTCCTTAGTTGGTTCCCTCAGATATTGGGATGAGTACTATTTTTGGACCCCACACGTATATCAGAGAGCTATAGCACAAGGAAAACCCTTGTCTATAGAAACCTTGAATACCATAACACTTGGGATAGAAACAAAAATAGAACAAACAAGATTTATTTCTATGTAGCATTACCTCCTACATTGTGGTTGTGAAATTACTACACATTTTTTCCTGTTAAGAATTTGGGCCTTTCAACACTGCAATATTCTTCAAATCAGAGTATAACTACACATGAGTAAATTTTTTTTCTTTGATCCTTCCTGCACCATTATTTGAGCCCTATCCCATTGGATTCCTCCCTTCTCCCTAATCATAGTAATACCTATCATTTTTCTATGGACCTGACCCCCTTATTTGGGACTTACCCCTTTAGATTCCCCTCATCACCCTAATCGTCATGATACCCTTCACCCATAACCCATTTTATGTGTGGGCCCATTAGCCCCTTTCCAATTCCCCACTTCATCATGGCCCACACTCTTAGCCAAGACCTTGAATCCCTCCTCAATACCTTGTCATCTTCTTTCGCAGAGGCCCAGAAGGAAGTGCAAAAACTCAATGCCAATATTACCACCATCAATAACAAAATGCATTCCACCATAGATGGAAAAATGGAAACCCTAAAATAGGACCTCTCTACCCAAATTGAATCCTTTGCTGGCCAGATGTACGCCAGGCTAAATATTACTAGAGACATTACCTCCTCTGATCCACCTTTGCACCTCGAAGGTGAAATTTACTGCAATTCCCATACTTTTCAATGCCATCACTTTCAACGTGACCTACGCCTTCCACAACTGGATGTGAAAAAATTTGATGGATCAGATCCCACCGGTTGGGTATCTCAAATGGAACACTATTTATCTTTCTTCGACATTACAGATGAGTTGGAAAAACTCCAATATGGTGTTCTCCATCTAGATCAAGAACGTTGGAAATGGTGGCAATGGAGAAAAAATGCCCGCCAAGGGTATGTGGCTTGGAAACAATTTTTTGCAAAGCTTTATGAATGCTTTGATACTCACACACACCATTTAGGCCATTTGAAAAAGTTGATAAATATGTCATAGTGGAATAATTTATAACTTCTTTTGAGTGATTGGTTTTCCACATGGAGGGCATGTCTAATTCTTTTTTCCGAGAATGATTTATTAGTGGCTCAAGGATGATATATATGCCCACGTCTTCATGGATCACCCCCAAAGTTGGGTGGAAGCTACTAAAAGAGACAAGGAAGCACAGTAGGTTCTCTCTTCTCAAACTAGAAAAACATCCTTTATTCCTCGTCTTAAACCAGTCACTCCAGCTCCTCCTTCCACTCAACTAAAGATACAAAAATTGACCTGGGTAGAAATGACTAAATTCCAACTCAAGGGCCTTTGTTATAATTGTGATGACAAATATTTTCCTGGGCACAAGTGTAAGGAACAAAAGGTTTTTATGGCCATCTCTAAGGATGTTTTTGAAGAAGAGGTTGAGGCTCGCCCAAGGCTAAGTCACCTAAACCCATTGAAATGACTCCACTCTCAGACTCCCCATAAATTGAAATGGTCATTTTCCTGAATGCTCTCACTGGATTCTGCGCTCCCCAAACCTTCAAGATAATTGGTTACATTAAGCATCGAAAATTCGTCATTCGCGTTGATATTGGCAACACCCATAATTTAATTCATCACTGCATTTCCTAAGAAACTAATTGTTATATCCGAGTGGTCAACAACTTTCGAATAATGATTTCCAATGGTAGGTTCGTGAAATGTGGGGGGAGTTGTGAAAATGTTTGTCTCCAAATTGGTCAGTACCACATGAAATATCATATGTTTGATATTGACATGGGTGGTTGTGACATTGTGTTGGGTGCCGAATGGTTAAGGACTCTGGGCTCCATTCTCATGGATTTTAAGGACTTAACCGTGCAATTCAACTAGGAGGGCCAACAATATAAGTTCCAAGGAATAAAAATAAGTTCCCCTGAGATCATCAATTCACATCACATGGAAAATCTCCTAAAAAAAGGCCATTCCGACATTATTGCACAAATCCATTCCATTCATGCCACTAAGACACCCTCTATGCCTCCTGATCTCTAATCCATCCTCTCCAAACATCAAGCTATTTTTTCCATTCCCTAGGAACTTCCTCTTTCCCGTGGTTTTCTTGATCATTCCATTCCCCTTGTCCCTAGAATCCTTTCTCCCAATTTTCATCCCTATCATCATCCCTTTTCCCAGAAAAATGAATTTGAGAAAATTGTTCAAGAATTGCTCACCGCAGGAATTATCCTTCCTAGTACTAGAACTTATTCTTCTCCTATGGTCATGGTACTTAAGAAAGAAGGATCTTGGTGAATGTTTCCTGACTTTCATGCCCTCAAAAAACTCACCATCAAAGACAAATTTCCCATTCCTTTCATTAATGATCTCTTGGATGAATTAATTGGTTCCCTGTTCCTTACTAAACTTGAGCTTCGTTCTAGATACCACCAAATACATATGAAAGAGGTAGACATTCCTAAGAATCCATTTCTAACTCATGAGGGCCACTATGAGCTCTTGGTCATGCCCTTTGGATTGTGTAATGATCCCTCCACTTTCCAAAGCCTCATGAATAGTGTCTTTTGTCCTTTTCTCCATCATTTTGTCTTAGTTTTCTTTGATGATATTCTCATCTATAGTAAAACCTGTCCAACCCATATTACTCATGTGGATTGAGTTCTTCATCTACTCTCTCAACACCAACTTTTCCTCAACCAATCTAAATTTTCTTTTGGAGCCTTGCAAGTCAAGTACTTGGGTCATATGGTTGGCAAGGAAGGTGTTAGGGTGGATCCTAAGAAGATTGAAGCTATGTAGGATTGTCCTCACCCTAAGACTCTCAAAATATTGCATAGTTTTCTGGGTTTAACATGATATTATCACAATTTTGTTAAGAATTATGGAAAGATTGCAACGCCTCTCACTTCTCTCCTTAAAAAGAATTCTTTCACTTGGAATCCAAAAATTGATCATTCTTTTCAAGCCTTGAAGGTCACTATGTGCACCACTCCTATGCAGACCCTTCCTGAATTCACAAATACCTTTTTCCTGGAATGTGATGCTTCTGGAAGAGGAAATGGAGTAGTCCTTATGTAACATGTCCATCCTTTGGCCTTTACCAACAAAAAACTTTCAGAACAACATTTGGGCCAATCAATCCATGAAAAGGAGATGTTGACTATTTTGCATGCAGTGGATCTTTGGTGCCCTTATCTATTGGGAAAATGCTTCCAAATTAAGAAATATCATCAAATCATCAAGTATTTTTTGGAGCAATGTCTTTCATCCCCAAAGCAACAAAAATGGGTGACTAAGCTATTGGGAAATGATTATGATATCAGTTACAAGAAATGCAAAGACAACGTGGTTGTTGATTCTCTTTCAAGAAAATATGAAGATGAAGGGTCCTTTCATTCCCTCTCCTTCATTATACTAGATTGGATCCAAGTTGTTCACCAAGAATGGTTGGAAGGTCCCCAAAAATCATTTTTGATCCAATAATTACAAGCCAATTCTCCAATTTCCCTTAGGTACTCTTGGAATAATGATGAGCTTTGTTACAAATGTCATCTGTATTTAAGTAAATAGTCACAACTTAAATCCAAAGTGATTTATAAGCTTCATGATACACCCACAACTGGGCACTCAGGGTTTACCAAAATCTTTGAGAGGGTGAAATGTTCTTTTTTCTGGGAAGTTATGAAGTAGGACGTTCACACTTTTGTGGTGGAATGTGATGTCTGTCAACACAATAAGGGTGAAACAGTCAAATACCCTAGGAAACTACAATGAATTCCAATTCTACCTGCTATTTGGAGGGATATATCTATGGATTTCATTGTTGGATTACCTAAATCGAGCAATAAGTTAGTTATCGTGGTGGTAATTGATCGTCTTTAAAAGTATGCTCATTTCTGTGCTCTTCAACAACTATTTACCACCTCCATTGTGGCTCAATGTTTCATGGATCATATCTTCAAGGTTCATGGCATGCCTCATTCTATTGTTTTTGATAGAGATCCCACTTTCACTAGCAATTTTTGGCAAGAACTGTTCAGGCTATAGGGCACCCAATTGCATCTCACCACCACCTTTCATCCCCAAACTGATGGTCAAACTAAAGTTGTCAACAAGTGTTTGGAAACATATTTGAGGTGTTTTTCATCTGAAAGGAAAAATCAATGGGCTCAATGGTTACCCCTAATTGAATGGTGGTACAACACTTATTACCATACAACTACTCACATGACTCCTTTGGAAGCAGTATATGGACAAAATCCACCTTCATTTCTCTCATACATGTCTGGTGTCTCAAAGTTCTAGGTGGTTGACCAAGCCCTTAAAATTCGAGAGGCTATTCTCTATACTCTCAAAGAGAATTTGGTCATGGATTAGAATTTCATGAAGCAACAAGAAGATCAAGGTCGCTTAGAACGTCATTTTGTTGAAGGGAACCAGGAGTTTCTTCAACTGCAACCTTATAATAAAAATTCACTAAAGGCTGACCATTGTCAAAAATTGGCACCCAAATTTTATGGTCCTTATATATTTCTCAGGCGTGTGGGAAAGGTGTCCTATTAGTTAGATTTTCCCAGTCATTCTAAGATCCATCCTGTTTCTCATGTCTCCTTCTTAAAGAAGGTGATTGGAACTAAGTGCCAAACTCAAACCAGTCTTCCTAAGTTGGATGACGAAGGTTCCATCTGGTTGCAGCCATAAGCAATCTTGGACCAACGTGAGTGTTGTCTCTGTCAGTGCACCATCAAGGAAGTGTTAGTATAGTGAAAATATGCAACTCCAACAGATGCCACCTAGGATCTATATACCATTCTGCAACAATTTTCTCATCTCAAGCCTTGAGGACAAGGCTAGTTTTTAAGGGGGAGGGAGTGTTAGGGACCTAGCCTCCCTAACCCCTCATGTAGGCATAATAATATATTTTCCATGTAATAAAGGACAATATTAATAATGCCTAGTAATAAGGAAGAATATGTCAAATGTAAGAATACCTAATAGAAGCTTCTGCTTCTAGAAGATCTTCCTCTATATTGTTCTTTTGGTAGATAGATTTAGTATTATTAAATAGGAGTCAAGGGCATGATAAGTTTTTGTCTTGAGAATTATTGTAATAAAATGCTACTTTTCTAGAGGTTTCCCTCTCGAAGAGGCAAGTGAACATTGTTTCCTATCAATAAAGGTATTATTTTGGTGTTTTGGTTTCATCTATTGTGTTGTTCTGCTGTTATTCTCTGCAATATTTATGTTTTTGGATATTATAATAGATATGGTACCTTACTCTTAGGAGGATGATATTATCACTAAAGTGCACTCTATAGTCATGAAATAGGAATTATTTTCTAATTTTCCTAATGATGGCTAAAAAATAGGAGTTTGCCTAATGGTGGCTAAAAAATAGGAATACTTCCTTCCCACCAACATTGAACGTTTTCATGGAAGTCTGGGTGACCCATCTAAAACATTTCAAATCTAAATGTTTTGCGGTAAGGGGATCCCACATTGTCGAATAATAGTTGAATTGGATAGTGGTCTAAGCCGGCGATAGAAAGAATGGTAGTTTCCAATATTACGTTGTCGAGCATTAGATTCTCTGAGATGAGGAAATGGTCCAAACGATACATGATCTATTGGGATCCTCAGTGCCTATTTTTCTAGGTGGAGTCCCCATTGACATTTTCCAGATCCACTAATATGAGATTTTCAATAAGGTTTTTGAAACCCTCAATGTCCCATTCTAAATGGAAAATGTCTCCTTTATTTTCATCTAGAGATAAAATGATATTGAAGTCGTCACCCCAGATC
>JZKD02S0664570.1:54321-70592 GCA_000966675.3 Picea glauca | reverse complement strand
GTGAAAGAACTCCAAGCTTATTCACTCAAGTGAGGGGTGAATAGCTTATGAAATGCAGCTTACAATGTGTGTTGCCAAAGGAGGGGTCTCTAGCAATCTCAGCAGCATAACAGTAGGAAGAATTCCTTGAAGAAATGGTGGTCATTCATGGATTTTTATAGCCAAGCATTGGGTTATTATGCAACCTCTTTTGAATGTGAAAAGGGGCTCTTTAGGGTAAAATTAGGTCTTTGACCAGCCTCCCCATGCAGATTGAGCTCAGATTTGGTGTCAAATCGACTTGGGAGCCGATCCATTGGTGGTTGGGAGGCCGACCGGTTTCATAAATGTGTCGTTTGGCAGGCGCGCGGGTTTTTCACCCCACAACCACGCATATGTGCCCTAGGTACGAAGATGTTACGCGCGCGCGCGCGTCCAGTGGGTGCAAAGCGCCTTGTAATTTTTTGGCCATTTTGTATAGTTTTGACCCCTTTTGCTATGCTGTGGAATTAAACTTGTGCCATGAATGACTGTTTTTCTGTGTTGACGATGCGGAGTTCTTGTCGCCCTGTGCGGACAAAATTTCAGTGATAACAACTTGTTATGAGGGTGTACAAACATATACCAAAGTCCCATGGATAAGTGTGGACCATAGTTTTGAAGTATACTAGAGAACCAGGGTCCCATGTAGAAATGAAAGCCTCCATGCTAAAGTATTCCAATCGCCATTGTAAAACGAGGTCCCATATCCAAGTTCTCATGTGACCTCCATACGAAAGAGATCGAAACCCAATAACCAACTGAAAATGATGCTACAAAGACTAAAACCTTTCATGTTGATCCAAATAAGAAGATCCATCCACATATTGGAAAAAGATTGTAGTTGAATTTGGAAGGAATAATACCATTGTAGAATATGTAGGATGGACACTGGTAATCATAATTGGCTTCTTATTTATTACATTTATGCTCTCTACAAAATGTGGATTAGAGTCATCAAATAAAATATGAAAGTGGTTGTCATCCCATAATTACAAGTATCCATATATCAATCATCACAATCGGTCTCAAAATCATACCAAGCATATACTTCTTGATTATATTCATCCACAATTCGCCTTGAAATTTTCAACTCTTAAATACATTCCTCTTGAATATGCTGCATTTCAACTTTGAGCTCTTGAATACATTTCTCTTGAATATGTTTCATTTTAACTTTGAACTCGTGAATTGTTCTCTTGATGGTTGCCATGATTTGAGAGCAAATATCCATCGAAAACACCATATAATATACCAAAAGAAATATATTAAAATAATTTATCCATTGAAGCTGATTTGGTAGAAATATGAGCACCCTATTAAAGTCGACATTGACAAAGTGAACATTGATTTGGTCAACGTTCATCTCTCTTGTGACTAAAAATATATCTATAAATATTTTACGAATTAGAGATGTTGCGACAATCTTGGTATAACAACGACGGTTCAAAAAAGCTATTTTTGTGCGGTAGAATGTCGTAGAATATTAGAGGTTGGAAAAAAAGTAAGGAGGGTGAAAAGGGTTATGGTAGATTATATTGTCCTTGCTAAAGATGTTTCACTACACGTCTCGTAAGAATTTTAATAGCAACAACTAAAAACATTGTAGGAAATATGGGCACATTGATGGGGAATCAAATGAATATTGTCCCGTGGTAATTAGCTATATATTCATTATTTGTTTTTATATTGTCGATTATATATATATGTGTGTGTGTGTGTGTGTGTGTGTACATATTGTTTGAATATTTGTTATACACACTAATTTTGCATGATTGTTTGTAATTATAAAGTTAGAGTTTCCCTCTAACGTTTTTCAGAGTATTGCACCAGGTAGTAGTAGAAATGATGTTGTACAAGCTAAGGAACATGATCAAGCAAATGAGGATGTCATGGAAGAAAATGACGGGACAAATCAAGTTAATGATCCCATGGAAGAAGATGATGGGACAAATCAAATGATCCAAGATTTGTTTGCTTAGCTACATGAGGATGGGGACAATGATGGTATTTATGATGAAACTCTATTAGAAAAGGCAAATAAACGACTTTATGAAGGCTCAAGAACAAATCTTATCTCCTCTACATTATTGCTAGTGAACTTAAAGGTTATGAATAATTTGTCGAAGACTTGTATGACACAGATCGTAAGGTATGCAATATGTTTCATCATATATTATACATAAATGTTGAATTTTTTCTATTTGTTTTTAGTGTTAATTAATGTGTAAAATAAGAAAGTAATTTTTATGATTAATATTATTTACATTAACTAGTTATTTGTTATGTTGTAGATTGTTAGGTGAATTTTTGTTACCATTGTCAAATATTTTACCATTCACATATCGAGATTTGCATGCCATTATGAAGGACATTGGAATGGATTATCAAACTAAGGATGCATGTCCTAATGATCATATTATATATTATAGACAACATGATTGGAAAACATAATGTCCACAATGTCTTATCAGTAGATATTGAACCAATCAAGTAACAAAATGGTGCCTTGAAATGTTCTTCGTCATATTCCCATAATTCCATGTTTTCATCAATTATTAAAGTGTGAAAGCATAACACAATTTATTGATTATCATGCATGTAACATAAGTGGATATCGTGTTCTTTGAATGCATGCCGATGGTTATACATTTAGGGAAATTGAGGAAAAATGGGCAAATTTCAAGGATGAACTTCGTAACATTAGGCTTTCATTGGCAGATGACAGTGTTAGTCCATTCGAAGAGATTAGGTATATTTACTGAGTGTGGCCTATTCTTGTTATCAATAATAACATTCCTCCTTGGATGTCAATAAAGAGGGAGCACATAATGTTGACAATGATTGTTCCAATTATTTGTTTACATAATATGAAAGATACTAAAGTTATGGGATGGCATCAATATGCATGACATCTGTAAACCAATAGAGGAGAAGAAATTTAAATTCCATGGAATAATTTTATGGACAATTCATTATGCCCCAGGACGAATACCTGTTTGTGGTATGTAGCATTCTATTTCTCTTTAATACTATATAATTTTTTAAATATGTTATGTTGTATGTTTAATTTTTAAATAATCTCATCGTATAATTGACATTAATCCATCTATTGCAGGTCTTCAAACATAGGGTAATTTTGCATGTCTAGTTTGTAGTCCTAAGATGAAGTATCACCATTCAAATTTTTTAGGAAAGGTGGTGTTTGATGAGTATAGGCACCTCCTCCCTAAGAACCATAGGTATCGTACTACTGGAAAACATCTTTTCAATGAGAAAGAAGAGACTGGTTTAAAACCATGAAGAATGACACCTCACCTATGGAGGTTGGAATATAATAGAAATCGTCAAGGTACACAATTTCTTTATGTATCATATATGATGTAATGTTTTGAATGTTTATTTTAATCATTGAATTTATTTTACCATATTTGATAATTATTTTTGTGATTTCTTTTATGCTTCATGAAGGCCTCCATCATGAAGGTATCAATAATGGGCTTCCACGAGGAATGAAATGTTATTCCACTCAATTTATGAGGTTTCCCTACTATGAGGAGACAAAAATATCTCATTTGTTTGATACAATGCATATCGGGAATAATGTGATAGAAACCTTATGGCGAATCATAGATGGTAGGAGGGATAAAGAAAAAATTGTCAAAATTTGTACTGACATTCAGGAAGCCAATCATGCAATGCGATGTGTGATCTGATCAAATAGAGATGGACTAGACCAAAATAACCTTCCATGGTTATTAACAGAGAAACAAAGCAATGATGTAAAGGAGGTCATTCAAAGAATTAAATTTCCCACGGGTTTTTCTTCAAACATAAATAATATCTTAACAAAGAAAGGTGAATTTGGTGGGGTAAAAACACATGATTGGCATACCTTAATTAAGGTAATAATTTTGGTATACATATTTATATATATTGGCCTTATACATATTTTAAGTTTTTTATTTTTTTGTCTACTTTGGTCGAAACAAATAACGATTCATTTTTTTGTTACAATATGTTCTACCGCTATGTCTCCCAAATGACTTTGACAACAACATCAAACAAGTTATATATGATCTTGGAAAATACATGAGGTAAGTAGTTGTGATTTATATGAAAAATGTTCTTTCAATTTTTTGTTGTACCTAATGGCATATGTTTTACTTGTAATGTAATATATTATATTATGTTATGTTGAAACATGTTATTTTCTTGTGTCATGATCTCATGTATATGGTTGTCATTTAAATAAATCCATGAAGATTATATAAATTATTGGAAGAGAGAATTTCCTTGAGTAATGTGTGAAACACAAAAGTGTATACCTCCAACATTTTTCAATGCACAAGAACACTAACTCATACACCAAGTTGAAGAGATTGAAATTTGTGGACCTGTTCACACAAGGTCAATGTGGATGGTGGAGAGGCACTTGAAATCAATTAAGGCTTTGCTTAGACAAATAGCATGTCCTGAGGGTTCTATGGTGGAGGGATATATGGTATATCAATCCATGGTGTATATTAGTCAGTATCTTCCTAAATTAGCAGTGCCAACTATGTATGCAGTGGATCGCATTTGGGATGTGAACTCCATCAAAAAATTTGAAGATGAGGAGAACTTGTTGGGGAAAGGTAGAATGGAAAAAATGAGAGGTAATATATTAATAATTGTGGAGATTTATATTAATAATACACATACATTTTTCATTTTTTGTGTATATGATCATACTCATTAATATATTAATATCTATTATTTCATAAATTATTAATATTTACCATGAAAATTATAACTAATATTTAATATTGGTGAATTATGATTTTTTAATTGAGTTGCTCAAGATTAGGATGCACTCCATTTATACATTGCAAACAATCTTGACTGGATAAATGTATGGATTGAAAGATGCAAACAACATCATGGTGGTAGGTTATCATGGCAATGACTGTCTGAATTGGTTAGAGAAGCTTGTTGTAACGAAGATGCCAATGTTACGCAAAGGGAAATTGATTTAGCATATGTTTTCAAAGATGGAACAAGCAAGCAAATTCACCCTTTTTATTCATTTATTTTATATTATATTAATGTGAGTACATGTGTACTTATGTATTTTTCAGAAACTTTCCAAGTTATATAAATATGTTAATTTATTAATTGACAATGCATATTTTACATATATGGCATATTGCAGTTGAAACACCATAAGGATATGTGGTGCAATGGTCATAAATTTCGCATCAAACACATGGATGAAACCAGGAAAAATTATGATAGTGGGATAACTACAGTATTCCAAGTCACTAATGTTTCCTCTAGGAGTGAAAGACATCCACGAGAATATGAAAATAGATACTATGGGTATTTGAATGTCATACTTGAGTGTGACTTTAATTCCTTCAAATGAACTATGTTCAATTTCAAATGGTATAGGTTATGAATGCATGAACACGATGAGGAAATAAATGTTATGCAACATGCCAAAAGATTTCCGATGATTAAAAAAATGGTGTTTGAAAGAGAACATGATCGCTATGTTTTTCCAAGCCAATGTGAACCTGTATTTTACTCAAATGTTCCAGGTGAGAGGGATTGGTCATTTGTTGTTAGATATGATCCAAGAGGAAGGCCAGTTGAGTATACTCATGTACAGGAAGAAGATGATATTGAAGATCAAGAAGATGATTCTCCATATTATACAGAGTTTAAAGATCATGCAGGGTTGACAGATGAAGAAGACGAAGGAGATCATGATCCAGGCATAGGAGATGATGCAGTTCTTGATGATGATGTAGATGAAAATATGCTAAAAAATGACATTGATGTCGATGATGATATCATCAATCCTTTCAACATCGTTTCTGAACTGGATGATGATACAAATGTTGAGTTAGATGAAGAATAAGATACATAATAAGGATGATTATATAGATGTTGAGTTGGATCAGGTACGTGACTATATATTTTAATTTGTATGTATTATTGTCTTAAAATATTTTATTGTCATGGGTTAATTACATGTTTTTATGTTTTATGCGATGTTTTTAAATCCTATGTTACATGTTGTTTAATTATTATGTGAAACCTGAAAATAGTCGCTAATATGCTATAGTATGTGGTAAACTAAAAATATCATTTACAAACACATAATTTCATTTGCCTTCATTAATTTTTGTTTTTGTAGTTTCTATGCATGAATCTTATAACTAGGATGTTGCTTTCGATTGTTTTATATTTTATAGATTGCGTATTGGGGAATTGAGAGTGATTTGAGGGTGATGGGAGGCGCCATATGAGCTTCCAACTTCATGTGGTTGGCCTTGTTACGTAAATGATAAATTATAGTTTAAACTAAGAGAAGCTCATTCATTTTTATACCATCATGATCGTAGATGTCATCATTGTTGTCATAGTATTGCATCAATGAATTTTCGATGAACATGTTTGTCATTTCTATAGAATTTTCGTTGAAACTATTTGAAAACATGGGAATTTGGCCCATGATTTATGTGGTGAGAAGAATGTGCATTTCCAAACTCAAATATGACTCACACACCCACTATATATTATATCCGATCTCAACCTCATTTTGTTTGAACTTTTCATTGTGATGAAAAATCCCTCTTTTTTGTTCTTTGTTTAATCAACACCATAAAATATGTCCATGTAGTACTATATGTAGGAACATGTGTACTATTGAATGAATTTTAAAAGGAACAACAAAAATACATTGTACTAGGACTACACATGGGAAATAGTGACCTGTGAATGGGGACAACATTGAAATTTTTTCAAACTGTTTCTGTATGCACTGAAATTTGAAATGGATAGACTATTCACATGACTGAATGACATGGGAGGGTTTTTGGACTTGAATTTGACTCACACGCCCACTTGTTTCCATCATCAATTCATCATGTAAACCATAAACCCTATTTTTCTTTCAAAGTACACAAACTGGTTGACAAAAGTTTTAAGTTTGCATCAACCTTTCTTCATTTTTCTTTTAGGTTGTACATTAATGTATGTACAATGTATGTGTGTCATAGTTCTGATGAAAAATCCCCCTTTTTTCATTCATCATTTAATGAATGCCATAAAAGTATGTCGTCGCAGTACTAGATTCAGGAATGTGTGTACTGGAAAATTAATTTTAAAAGGAACAATGAAAATACATTATACTAGGATTAGACATGGGCAACAATGACCTGTGAGTGGGGCCAATGTTGAAATTTTTTCAAACTATTTCTATATGCACTGAAATTTTACATGGATAGACTATTTGCATGCCTTAACGATATGGGAGGGTTTTTGGACTCAAATTTGACTCACACACCCACTTGTCTCCATCATCAATTCATCATGTAAACCATAAACCCTATTTTTCTTTCAAAGTACACAAATTGGTTGACACAAGTTTTAAGTTTACATCAACCTTTCTTCATTTTTATTTTAGGTTCTACATTAATGTCTATACAATGTATGTGTTTCATAGTTGTGATGAAAAATCCCTCTTTTTTCATTCATTATTTAATCAACACCATAAAATATGTCCTTGCAGTACTAGATGTGGGAACGTGTGTACTGTCGAACAAATTTTAAAAGGAACAATGAAAAAAAATTGTACTAGGACTAGACATGGGCAATGGTGACCTGTGAATGGGGCTAACATTGAAATTTTTTCAAACTATTTCTGTATGCACTAAAATTTGACATGGATAGACTATTCGTATGACTTAACAATATGGGAGGGTTTCTAGACTCAAATTTGACTCACACACCCACTTTTTTCCATCATCAATTCATCATGAAAACCATAAAACCTATTTTTCTTTCAAAGTACACAAATTGGTTGACACAAGTTTTAAGTTTGCATCAACCTTTCTTCATTTTTATTTCAAGTTCTACATTAATGTATATACAATGTATGTGTGTCATAGTTGTGATGAAAAATCCCTCTTTTTTCATTCATTCTTTAATAAACACCATAAAAATATGGCCTTGGAGTACTAGTTTCAGGAATGTGTGTACTATTGAACAAATTTTAAAAGGAACAATGAAATTACATTGTACTATGATGCAGACCCCTCCCCAGACCCACAAATTGGGATCCGCACAGGATCTTCTCCTTTCGACCCGAGAGCTCAACTGGCTCTTCCATTTCCCTTTTAGGAAATCTACCCACAACAACACCTTGAGAAAATTTCGTCTTTTACTTCGGGATATCAGACTTCGCGATTTCGCGAATCCCGTGATCGAGTTCCTTACCTCTTCGACCTCTGAAACCTAGATTTTTGACACTTGGCCTTTTCCTTATGTCAATTTCATCTTTTCTCCTTTCACAATTTTAGGAGTTGCGATGACGAGAAACTCTACTCCTCAACTCCCGGAGTCCCGAAACCTGAATTACCAAAATCTCGAAATCCCCCTTTTAAGGAGATCAACGACTGTGAACTCTCCCTTGATACAATGGTCAGTGCAATTTCACGTACCGGGAGTTCGATATGCCAAATCTCGAACTCTATGTCCTCTCCACCTCCCCGTCTTTGAAATCCGAAGATACCGAAATGGTACTTCACCTCGTTGTTTCACAAAACTTGACAGGAAGTCTCCTTTCCTTCCACGTGTCGCCTCCTCTTCATTTTGGGTTTCTGTTTATTGTGAGTTCAAAACTCTCGACCCAAACCTTATCTCACCATGATCCCCAAATTCCCGAATCTCAATTTGCCGAAATGTCGAAACGTTCCTCCGCGACTTCTGATTTCGGGCTTTTCTCCCTACTGTGTCCCGATCTCTTGTCCTTAGGACTTCCGAAACCCCGAACTCTGAAGTTCTGAAAACTTAAATGTGTTCCTCCTTGCTTCCATAGACGAAAAATCTCCTTTTTCATGTTTCGGGGATTTGATCAGCCAAGGATTTGGCTTGCACTTCGGATTTTCGAACCCCGAAATGCTGAAATGATCTGATGTCCCAATAAGTCAAGATCAAAAACCCTTATCTAGCTTGCAGCTCCCACAGATCCTATGACTCTCGCTATTTTGGGAATTCTTCTTGAAGGATTTCGACCGTCCAAATTTCTTCTTCAAAGATCTCTGGTTCTAAATTGACCTTGCAACTCTCTTCTGGAACCTATCCTTTGCACGATGGATAAATTTCCCTTCTTGTCTTCAAATACCTTGAAGACACTAACTCTCCAGAGATTTCTTTCACCAACTCAAGCCTCCTAAAAGACTTATGCACACACTCCTTGCAGCACTTCCTCAAATACGTCTAAGTATTTGAGTTCTGTTAGAACTGTGCAACTCCTTGCGACAATAGTCTTCAACCTTCTCCTGGGTTGGTGAGTTATGAACTTCCAACCATCCTACGCACACCTTGCATGGATTTTGTGCCTAACTTGCACTTCTACAGAAAATGATAACAACGGTATCCATCTTGAGCTTTCAGAGATGAACTCTGAACTCGTCAATGCACTCCTTGCGGATGCTCCATTCCACTCCTTATAGGAACTTTTACTCATGAAGAGAAACAATTGAAACTCATTTCCTTACTCTCTCAGACTTGAAATACTTAACATGAAATCATACATACTTTGCATAAAAGAAAATGTACAACAGAAAGAGTAAAACAACCATAAGCATAACATTCAACATGTATACACATAAAGTATTAGAACACCATGAGTTTGAATCAAAGCTTCATATATATTAATTTCAGAAGTTATGTACATGGGTTATTCTACACAACTCTCTGCTTCTTTTTCTCCTCTATGCTCTATTCCTTCTTGATAATGTTATAATGATACAAGATGAGGGTGTCTATAATTGGTTTTCCCTCCTACGCTCTAAACTGTCTAATCTACATTTAAATCTACCTACTTACATTAATTATGCATAAATGCCTTTACCTACTACAGATGAGAGCATCTTCTCAAGATATGTTTACAATATCTAAGTGTGCTTCCTGTTAACTATTACATTAATGCTTCAAAACATTTCAAAAATGTGTAGTGGTGCTTTCCAGCTGTCTTCCCTCTTCGCGCTTGCTTACTGCTTACGATGCTGGTGATGCTCCTGCATCATACTCCCTCGCTTGAAAATTTTCATGGACTCCTGTTCATGAGTTCTTTCACTGTCTGTCCATGATTCTGAATTTCTTCTTCATTCTCCCAACTGGAATATTCAACTGGATGTCCCTTCCACTTGACCAAGTATTCAAAATACTCTTTTCTCCTGGTCCTCTTGTTGACTCTCTTGTCAAGTATACTTTCCATCTCTGGCTTTTCAGCTACAGGCATTTGTTTAACCCATTGAACTTCTGTCTGTTCTCTATCTGCTCCTATCTCTCTAGTTCTATAAGGGTACAAATCTGAGATATTGAATATCGTTGAAATTTTGATCCCATCAGGTAATTCAATCTCATATGCGTTTGCCCCAAATTTCCTTATGATCTTACATGGTCCAATCTTTTTCATTTTCAGTTTTTTATATGTTCCCCTTGGGAACCTCTCCTTTATCAGGTGTGCAAGAATCAAATCATCAACTTCAAATTGAAGTTCTCTCCTGTGTTGATCTTCTCTGTGCTTGTACTCTTGGCTTGAATTATGAAATCGCCTCTTCACTTGGATGTGAAGTTCCTTCATTGCCTCTGCAAAATCTTCTGCACTAGCACTTCTAGTTTCACTCTGTTCTGAATTTTTTAATTCAAAAACTCCCCTTGGTTGCATTCCATAAACAATCTGAAATGGACTATGCCCTGTGATTCTATTGATAGAATCATTATAAGAAAATTTTGTCTGTGGCAGAATGTGATCCCATTGACTGTGGTGTTCAGTCACTAGGCTTCTTAGTAAATCTTCCAAGATTTTATTTACAACTTTTGTCTGCCCATCCATATGAGGATGATATGCTGAGCTAAATGAAAATTTTGTTCCCAACTTCTTCCATAAAGTCCTCCATAAATGTCTGACGAACTTGGTGTCTCGATCCAAAACTATGCTCCTTGGTAAGCCGTGAAGTCTGACAACTTCTTTGAAAAACAGGTTTGTAATATGAGTTGCATCGCTGGTTTTCTGACATGGTATAAAGTGTGCCATTTTAGAAAATCTTTCTACCACCACAAAGTTTGAATCAAACCCTCTTTGTGTTCTTGGCAACCCTAACACAAAATCCATGCTCACTGCATCTCACAGTCTTTCTGGTATGGGTAACGGTTGATATAACCCTGTGTTCTGTTTCCTTCCTTTTGTGTGCTGACAAATTCTGCATCTGTCCACAAACCTTTTGACATCTTCTCTCATCCCTGGCCAAAAATATGAGCCATTCAATTTCAAGAACATTTTATCATGACCGAAATGTCCGGCCAATCCTCCACTGTGTTTTTCCTTCAACAGATTCTCCCTCATGGAGCATTTTGGAATGCACGGTTGATTACCTCTAAATAATAATCCATCTTGGATCATATATTCAGTCCAATGGATTTTGTCCCTGATAATTGGACTCTCAGATGCCTCATACGCCTCTTTGAAATCTGGATCATTTCTGTACATGTCCTTGAGGTTATCAAAACCCAAAGTTTTGACTCTAAATTCCTGCATCAGCAAACATTTCCTGCTCAAAGCATCAACAACTTTGTTAACAGTTTCAGAAATATGTTTAATTACAAAAGTAAAATTCTGCATGTACTCAACCCATTTTGCATGCTTTTGGTTCAACTTTTCCTGTTGAGTCACGAATTGTAAAGAATGATTATCACTGTACAAAAAAAACTCTTTAGGAACCAAATAGTGCCTCCACTTCTTCAATGCCTGTATGACTGCATAAAATTATTTATCATACATGGAGTACTTCACTTTCACTTCATTTAGTTTCTCACTGAAGTACATGATTGGTCTATCATCTTGGCTTAAGACCGCTCCAATTGTAGATCCACTAGCATCACATTTGACCTGAAACATCTTGTTGAAATCCGGCAACACCAAAATTGGTTATTCAGTAATTTTCTTTTTCAACAAATTGAAACTTTTCTCTGCTTCTTCCGTCCAATGAAAAGATTTATGTCTTTTCTTCACCATTTCCATCATTGGTGCACTAATTCCACTGAAATTCTTGATAAATTTCCTGTAGAAACTAGCCAATCCATGAAAAATTCTAACTTCAAATATACTCTTTGGCGATGGCCAATTCTTAATCACCTCCACTTTATCTGGATCCATTTTCAACTTATCTGCATAAATAACAAATCCCAAATAAATGAGCTCTGTCTTCATGGATGATGAATTTTTCATATTTATCAGCAACTTCTCTTGCTGCAATCTTCTCATCACTTTAGACAAATGCTTCAAGTGCTCTGTTTCTGTCCTACTGAAAATCAATATGTCGTCAAGGTACACAATGATGAATTTTCCAATGAAATCCTTCAAGACTTCATTCATCAATCTCATGAAAGTACTAGGCGCATTTGTTAAGCCAAATGGCATAATAAACCATTCATACAACCCTTCATTTGTCTTGAATGTTGTCTTCCATTCATCACCTTCTCTCATACAAATCTAATGATATCCACTTTTCAAATCAATCTTTGAAAAAAAAATTGCTCCACTCAAGAAATCCATCAAATCATCCATCCTTAGCAATGGAAATCTATACTTGATGGTAATTTTGTTAATTTCCAAGGATGGATGATTCTCAAGAAATCCATCAAATCATCCATCCTTGGCAATGGAAAGCTATACTTGATGGTAATTTTGTTAATTTCCCTCGAGTTTGTACACATCCTTCAGCCTCCATCTTTCTTTGGACTGAGCACTGTTGGAACAACGCATGGACTCAAGATTTCTCTAACCAATCCCTTGTCCATTAAGTCTTGGACTTGTATTTTGACCTCTTCATTCTCTTGCGGTGTCAATCTGTATGTTGCTTTGTTTGGTAAACTAGCTCCAGGTATAAGATCGATATGATGACTTATACTCCTGATAGGTGGCAATGAACGAGGTAGTTCATCCACTACTATATCAACAAACTCTTCCAGTAGCTGCTGGATTTCCTCTGGTAAATCATCCACTCTTGTACTGGTTAAAACAATTCTAGGCTTTCTGACCATAATGAATTGTGTATCTTCCTTCTTCTTAACCTCCTTAAGAAGTTCCTTCCCACTCACGAGAAGTACAGTGTTGCTTACTTCTAGTTTTACTTCTTTATCCTTGATTGGCAACAACATGTGAGTTCTCCCATTTTTCTCCAGAGTGTATGTGTTCTTTCTCCCATCATGAATCACATTCCTGTCATATTGCCACGATCTACCTAGCAATATATGACAAACATCCATGGGAATGACATCACATAGTATTTCATCTTTATATCCTCCTATTTTAATCTCAACTAAACATTGTTTAGTGAAATTTACCTGATGTCCTTTTTGTAGCCATGAAACTCTATATGGGCTTGGATGTTCAATAGTCTCCAGCTCTAGCTTTTCTACCATCTCTATAGAAACGAGATTTTTTTTGCTACCACTGTCCACGATGACCTTGCATACCCTATCTTTGGTCTTGCAAGCAGTCCGAAAAAGTCTATTTCGTTGGACTGGATTTTCTACTTCCTTCTCTGGTGTTAAGAGAACTTTCCTCATCATCAGTGATCTTCCGCCTTCAACATCTTCTTCCTCAAAATTCTGTCTTTGTGCTTTGGTAATGTGAGTTTCACCCCCTTCTTTCTTTTTATCTGGACATTCATAAGACTTATGCCCATTCTTTCCACATGTGAAGCATTTTATTTCGCTACCTCTACCTCTTCCTCTTCCTCTGGTTCGAGAAAAAGTATTTATGTCTGCATACTGTCCTCTTTGTGAGCTTCCACCTCTCTCAGTTTGAGGTTGAGGTTTCTTCCACTCTTCTTTAGGTTTCTAACCCCTATCTTGGACAATTGCCTTGCCTCTGGGTTGAGTCCTGCCTCAGATTCTCTGACCTTGTTTTCGACTCAACTTCTCTTCAGCCTTTAGAGCCATCTGATAAGCATCTTCCACCGTTCAAATTGTCATCATGCTCATCTCATCCTGAATGTCATATCTCAAACCATTCATTTATCTGGAAACCTTTTCATCATCACTTTCGCGATGACCTGCCCTGATGTTTAGCTTGTAGAATTCTTCAGTGTACTCCTTCACTGACATCAACTTTTGTCTCAAATTTTGCATTCTCCGAAACAGAGTGATTTGGTAATCCTTGGGTATAAATTTTGCTTTCATCTTTACAATCATTCTATCCCAACTGTTGATTTTCTCTTGCCTTTGTAACATCTGTCATCCTGCAGTTCATCCCACCACAATGCTTCATGATCTTTAAGTCTTGTGACAACGTGTTTGACCTTCTTGTCTTCCTAGACATCTTCATAGTCAAAATACTTATCTAGAGCTCAAATCCAGTCTAGAAGCTCTTCAACATCTAGGTTTCCCTCATATACTGGGATGTCCATTTTTTGCCTAGCGCCTATCCTTGCAACAACCCTGAATAGGCGTTCTTCTGCTACATCTTCGGCTGCAACTTCTTGTCCTCCATGTCCAACTTCATCTTCACTTTCAGACTCACTGATATCTCCAACATCGACTGCACGCCTCTGTGCTATTTCTATGGAATCTATCTTAGCACACATTTCACACATCTCTCTTGCCCCTGGAGGCTCAGGTAATTGCCTACCCCTTCTTCTTGGAATTTCCCTTTCCTCTGTTGAATCGGGTGTTTTCCTGTCTCTTCTTCTCGGCGGCATGGCTGTAAAATATTTCTTGCTCCCTCTGTTTGCAATATACAAAAAAAGAAGGGATTTGATACCACAACTGACACAGACCCCTCCCCAGACCCATAGGTCAGGATCCACACATGATCTTCTCCTTTTGGCCAGAGAGCTCGACTGGCTCTTCTATTTCCCTTTTGGGAAATCTACCCACAACAACACCTTGAGAAAATTTCCTCCTTTACTTCAGGATATCGGACTTCGTGATTTCGTGAATCCCGCAGTCGAGCGCCTTACCTTTTCGACCTCCGAAACCCGGATTTTTGACACTTGGCCTTTTCCTGATGTTAATTTCAACTTTTCTCCTTTCGCAATTTCGGGAGTTGCGATGATGAGCAACTCTACTCCTCGACTCCCGAAGTCTCGAAACTCGAATTACCGAAATCCCGAAATCCCCCTTTTAAGGAGATCAAAGGCTGTGAACTCTCCCTTGATCCAATTGTTAGCACAATTTCATGTATCGGGAGTTCGATATGCCAAAGCTCAAATGCTATGTTCTCTCCACCTTTCGGTCTTCGAAATCCCAAAATACTGTTGATTTTTCTCACTTCTGCAATTTATCCCAATCCTGGTTTCAATCACTCCTTATCACTCCAAATGTTTAATGCCCATTCCCAATATTAATGAAATTTACAGACATTAATATGCATTAAATACTCAAAATGAAATTTGACTGAAACACATGAAATAAATGATCTTTTCAATGGCTGTATTAAAACTCAGAAATAAACCAGCAAGCATAAATTTAATGACACAATGATTTTTGGTCAAATGACCCTGGAAAAACCCCAATGTGGGGAAAACCAATGAGAGAGAGGGAGTTCTTCTTATTTCTTCAATTTCTGGAAATTACATTTCAGCAAAAATAAAACCAACAGAAATTTAACTTATCTCCTCATCGATTTTCGTGCTTGAAATTGACTGGAAGAAACCCAAATCTGCCACCTCAAAATTTGTTCTCAGACAGCCGTACCGTACGGACTGTCACAACATTAAATGTTGTATGATTTTCTAGAAAAATGTGCCCATAATTAAATGCGGTCGTACGACAGCCGTACAACCTGTACGGACTATTAAATGCGTCTGTTCTCCTCATTTTGAGTGCTACTGTGCATTCTGAACAGGTACAATAAATTTTTCTGTACCAAATCCGTACTGTACGGATTTTCCTTCTTGCTGGTTGCCTCGAAATCCGTACCCTGCTTTTGCCTTGGAATTCGTGTCACTTTTCTGCTGCTATCTCTTCTCCTGAAAATGGAAACTTTCTCTTCTCTTGCTCTCTCTCAATCTCTCAATCTCTCTTGGAAAGAATGAATTCTCATTTGGTCTTTTTCCTCCTTTAGAATCCCCAGGTGACTCTTAGGTTTCCTTTTTGATCCAAGGGCTCACATTGCCCAAGATCAATGGTTGAAATTAAATGCTCCATTAATATTCACTTTATTTAATTTCACTCACCCAACTTAAATA
>JZKD02S0664570.1:22094-39612 GCA_000966675.3 Picea glauca | reverse complement strand
AGACATTAATAAAAAAAAAAACCCAATTCAAAACTCATAACACTAAATCCCCGCACCCATTCCATTCACAAAAACAACCCCAAACCTTTCCATTATCCCCTACCCCTATTATCCCTAATCAAAAACCCTTAACACCTATCACTGAATCTATCCCTTAACATATGTAACCGACCATAATGCAGGTTCACTATGCTCTAATTCGCTCTGATACTTGCACCTACACGCAATACCTGCATCGAGGGTAATATAATGAGGTGATTATGAGACCGAGTGGAGGGAATATCACTTAACCGGTTGGGTTCACTGTGCTCTAAGCTCTAATACATGCACCTACTCACAAGATGACCTGCATTGAGGGTAACATCAAGTGATTCTAAGATTGAGTGGAGGGAAATAGTTGCACCCATCGAGGGACATCTATAAAATTGATCAAGTGATGCCGAGACTAAAGGAAAGGGTGAGAATGGTGAGTACCTCTACACACTTCATGAATTTACATTGCTAATGAAAGAATATTCTTTTTCAATTTACAAGTTTGTGTTATTTCCATTTTTTGTTGGAAGGAGAGGGAAATATCACCTTCTTCTCCCCTGCCCATACTTGCCTCAAACCCTAGTAGTCTCCCTCATTGAGACACTAAAGGAAGGATGCATATTCCCATAGATCCATCAACAACTTCAATACTTTTTCAATTTTGGTTGCAATTGTCTCCCTAATCCCCTACAATAACCATTGAGCTCATTTTGTTGTGGAAATTATCTTGGGATTGTCTTCAAGTTGTTCATATGGTGTCCTAATGGCCAATGGTTACATAAACAATTGTTTAGGAATCAATGTAGATTCCAAATATGTTATCCTCCTTTCAACTTTGTGTTTTCCTCTACTTGCTCCAAATTGGATTGCCTAAGAATACACCCTATGGAATCATGTAACTTAAGGGATCCCTTTTACCCTAATTCTTTAACATCTAAAATCAACCAAACTCATAAACTTGTCATTCAAGAAATCCCATCAATATTTTGAATCCTTAGCTGACAACTCAAACACTAAATTATAATTATATTATTTCCTTTGTTTTCACTTTCCAAGGGAAAACTAAAAACTCTCTTTGTTTTACTTCTTTTGATTCCTAAAAACACTCATCCCAACTTTCATATCCCCTATTCTATATACCATTTTTACTTTTTATTATTTAGTCAATTAATTATTCATTTATTGATGAGGATATTCGTGGCACATCCTTCTAACTTGTCTTTTATGATAACATATGGCTCTCGACCACCCCTCAAATTATGGACCCAAAATGTCTTGTCATCCCTTAATGAAAAGATAATGGGTGAAGCTTTATTGAATACTTAAATAATTCTTATTAATGGACCTCCACTCCTCTTAGCAATATCATCCCTACTTAATGGTAACACCTTTCAAACACTTAGGATTTGTAATCTAGAAATCTAGATCTAACACATATTAGGGGTGTTGTAGTCTTGTTCTTCTTGGTATGCAATATCGGTGCTATGCTCTCTATAGTCATTTCTTCCTTCTTTACATTTAGAGTCCCCTTCCACATGGCCATTTGTTCTCATTATTGCTTCCATGAAACTCTCCTTCAAAGACATCACCCTACAATTCTTCTTGATAGAACTTTATTACATTGGCAAGTGTCACATTATTCCACTTTATTACATTGTATTAGTAAGTGCTTCAATATGATAATGGAGTTTAATATTAGAAAAAACTTGGCACCATGTAACTCATCCATGAAAACCATTAATGTGAGCCAAGGGAAATTTATTTTTGGGAATGATTCCATTAAGTGGGATATATTGAAATATTAATTACCATATGCTTCCAAAGACTCTTATAAAGATCTGATAAAACCTCTTGTTCCTTGCCATATCTATTTTTCATTGAAGTTGAAATTATTGCATTTCATTTTCCTCTTTCATGGTTTACAAAGTCGAGTCAAAACACCATTAGTTTCATGACCACTCCTTTGAGTAACAACATCCTAAAATCAAGCGCTAATTAAAATTTATCTAGCAAATTTTCTAGGGCTCTGTTGAGGGGTCCTAAATCCCTTTAACTCAACAGTAGGAACCAAACCCACAATCGAGGCCCAATTAGACTCTGCAATGTTTAATGGTGGAATGGTTCTTTAGATCTTGTGCTACGGCCAATTAATCGATGAGTTTTATGTAGTGATTGATAGGATATCTTCTTGTGAAAAAACTCCTCCTTCAGTTCGAACGTTCTCTTTTTGTATTTTCTCTTATAGGTGGGATTGATACAAGATAAATGCTAGTATAAACAAGCTGGGTAACAAAGGGGAAAGGAATCAACTACTGAAGAAGGTTGAGCTCGAGATAACCCTTCTTATCAAGGATGAAGACAATGATTCTTGCGCCTATAACAAGTCTAGTACTAATACATTAACCTGCTGGTGTTCCAATTATTGATTGAGATACAATTATGAGAAGAAAAACATGCATGCAATAAACGATGGCAGGAAAAATAGTTTCCTTAACTCTAATCATCAATCACATATTAACATAACGATTTAATCTTCATCATTAGAGACAATAAATATAAACATATTGAATTAGATAACTTATCAACATATTCATAGGCTCTTAGTCATTACAACATCCTTTCATGAGATAAAATAAAAAACAATTCTTCTTCAGATCCAATCATACACGCTTTTGATGAAAAAAAGAAAAACTTTGTCTCCGGTCCTAAACATGACTTCGCAATGAAGGCAGCTCTAAAATAGTTATTTACAATCCAAAAATGAGGGTCTTTGCAACAACCATCAATCTTTGCTAACATGTTGATCCTCTTATTTATGACATATAATTAACTAAAAATAGATATCAAAAAGTGCAAGCTTAAGTAAAAAAAAACATAGTCACATGACGCTTTCATCGCTCAGTATTCCAAGAGTCATCAAATGGTTTCACTTGAGTGGAAAAATCTTCTTGTGTTCTGACCATTGGACGAATATATCCTCACATGTGTTGGCATACAGGAATATGTGTTGGTCCATTGGGGCTGAAAGGATTTCCTTTATCTGTACTTCTCGGGCCCAATACTTGACTACTCTGGCACTTAACTGCTACAACATGGTCCAAGACTTGATCGGGTGTTCCATGAAATATTTCACTTGACTTGGCACCATGTTCACCACCTTTTATATCTCTGCAGTCCACAATAAGTCTTGTTCAACATGCAATTTGACTATGTCATGCAAGTTGACAAAGTCATCGGGTGTGCCGAATTCTAGGAAGCCCATGTCTCTCATCACTCAGTTGATCTTGGTCAAACTCTTTTCACACTTGGCCCATTTCTCTTAGATTTCCTAATGAGGTTCTTGGGTCATTTTCACCTAGTATTCAGCCGACTTCTTTATGCGATCGATGTTGCTATCGCTTAGCACCCGAATGTCGTTCTCTTCGATGTCTCGTCCTTGTTGAACAACACTAATGTAGTCGATCTTGTCCATGGATTGGTGTGCTTTATCATACCAAATTTACATATATTTTCATGTCGCCAACGCCATGAGGGTGTCTTCCTGGAAATAGTCTATTATTTCAATGAAAAGGTGTCACTCATTTGTAAATTTATTGTAGGCATCCTAGAATTCATTTCTCAAGAACACCGTGGCCTGTGTGGAGTCCTGATAATATTTCACCACATGGCATAGATGTTCCAGCTCCTTCAACACAAATCCCATCTCCTCTTCATCCCTTTTTTCTCTATCCAGCGTGGCATCTGTGATTTCCATCCCTGCACCGATAAGCTCATATGTCTTGGCATGATCCTTAATAATCAATTTTTCCTCAGTGGTGATGAGGATGGAGTGATCCAGGGTAAGCCTCCTCTTCTTGGTGGTTCTCTTCACGTTGGATTTCCTCTTCTGGTCATAGGAGATGTCTTGTATATCAGAAACCCCATCCATGGGTTCAGGAATTTGCTAATCTCCCCAGTTAAGCATATTTCCCACCCCCCCCCGATGGTGTATATCTGTTAAAGACTGGGTTCTTGAACCTCTTCCTTCGCAGGCCAACCATAAGGTACAGTGAAGAAATTACTAATCCCCATAGGCTATCATGAAACTAGCTTGCGACGTTTCTGTAGGTTGCACTATAGCTAGGGTACGACGGCGTTGAAAGACTAATAAAAGGTCAAAGTTCATGAAAGTTATAGAAGGTATCTTCTAGAATATGAGGTGGCATCCATATGGTTGGGATACTACTCTCTTATCTGATTTGGTGGGATTGTCCTAATATTTTTAACTATCTCTCTTTCTCCTATATAATGATGGATTTCTCATGGAAAAGGTTAAGAAAGAAAGTAAGCAAGGAATTAATGAAAGAATAGGATGAGAATTGTGTGAGGGATTCTATTTCAATTGATTCTTGAGGTCTTCATTAATCCATCAAGTTATTGTGGATCTTATTCATGCAAGTTTGGAGCAAGTGTGTGTGTTGGGGCAAAGGGCCAGCAAAAGGAAACCTTGCAACATCAGGTTGTTTGGTTGTATCTTCCACTTTTACTTAATATAATATAGTGGCATGTTTTTTTCCCATAAAATCATTCTCATTTTATTACATGACTCCTTGATCACATGTGTAAGTTTTCATTGAATATACTATTGCTTCTTTCACTTTGGTTGGTTTGTGTTTCATTGCAGATCCAATATCACAAGATCATCAGAGTGGAGTAGGGACAACAAAGACATAAAGAAGAGATATTCAAAGGTATTTCACTCATCTCTTGTTTGATAGTAAACTCAATTATTAAATCTTAGGGAAAGCCTCATGTCCTGTCTTGTTTTGTTCTAGATCTAGGTGGATCTAGAGAGATCATTTTATGTCTGCATTCACCGATTTATCCAATAACAGTAGGTGGTAGCATAGACGCCATAATTATTTAGACTTCCTACCCAAGGTGACAAAACAGAGAAGGTGGTGTTGTACCTGGGATCGACGTTGTCTAGACTCACTTGAACTCATTTATGTGCTCTTCAAAAACCATTTACCACCTCCATTGTGGCTCAATGTTTCATGGATCATATATTCAAGCTTCATGGCATGCCTCATTCTATTTTTTTTGATAGAGATCCCACTTTTACCAGCAATTTTTGGCAAGAATTGTTCAGGCTACAGGGCACCCAATTGCATCTCACCACCACCTATCATCCCCAAACTGATGGTCAAACTAAATTTGTCAACAAGTGTTTGGAAACATATTTGAGGTGTTTTTCATTTGAAAGGAAAAATCTATGGGCTCAATGGTTACCCCTAATTGAATGGTGGTACAACACTTATTACCATACAACTTCTCACATGACTCGTTTTGAAAAAGTATATGGAAAAGATCCACCATCCGTTCTCTCATACATGTCTGATGTCTCAAAGTTATAGGCGGTTGACCAAGCCCTTACAATTCGAGGGGCTATTCTCTGTACCCTCAAAGAGAATTTGGTCATGGATTAGAATTGCATGAAACAACAAGAGATCAAGGTCGCTTAGAATGTCACTTTGTTGAAGGAAACCAGGTGTTTCTTCAACTGCAACCTTATAATAAAAATTCACTCAAGGCTGACCATTGTCAGAAACTGGCACCCAAATTTTATGGTGCTTATATATTTGTCAAGTGTGTGGGAAAAGTGTCCTATCAATTAGATTTTCCCAGTCATTCTAAGATCCATCCTGTTTCTCATGTCTCCTTCTTAAAGAAGGTGATTGGAACTAAGTGCCAAACTCAAACCAGTCTTCCTGAGTTGGATGAAGAAGGTTCCATCTTATTGCATCCACAAGAAATCTTGTACCAACGTGAGTGTCATCTTTGTCAGCGCACCATCAAGGAAGTGTTAGTACAATGGAAATATACAACTCCAATGGATGCCACCTGGGAGCTAGCTACCATTCTGCAACAATTTTCTCATCTCAAGCCTTGAGGACAAGGTTATTTTTTAAGGGGGAGGGAATGTTAGGGACCTATCCTCCCTAACCCCTCACATAGGCATAATAATATATTTTCCATGTAATAAAGGACAATATTAATAAGGCCTAGTAATACGGAAGAATATGTCAAATGTAGGAATACCTAATAGAAGCTTCTGCTTCTACAAGATCTTCCTCTAGATTGTTCTTTTGGTAGATAGATTTAGTATTATTAAATAGGAGTCGAGGGCATGATAAGTTTTTGTATTGAGAATTATTGTAATAAAATGTTACTTTGCTAGAGGTTTCCCCCTCGAAGAGGCAAGTGAACATTGTTTCCTATCAATAAAGGTATTATTTTGATGTTTTGGTTTCATCTATTGTGTTGTTACGCTGTTATTCTCTGCAATATTTTTGTTTTTGGATATTATAATAGATATGGTACCCTACACTTAGGAGAATGATATTCTCACTAAAGTGCACTCTATAGTCATGAAATAGGAATTATCTGCTAATTTTCCTAATGATGGATAAAAAATAGGAGTTTTCCTAATGGTGGGTAGAAAATAGGAATACTTCCTTCCCACCAGCATTGAACATTTTCCTGGAAGTCTGGGTGAGCCATATAAAAAATTTCAAATCTAAATGTTTTGCGGTAAGGGGATCCCACATTGTCGAATAATAGTTGAATTGGCTAGTGGTCTAAGCCGACCATAGAAAAAATGTTATATTCCAATATTACGTTGTCGAGCATTAGATGCTTTGAGATGAGGAAATGATCCAAACGATACACGATTTGTTAGGATCCTGAGTGCCTATTTTTACAGGTGAATTCGCCATTGACATTTTCCATATCCACTAATATGAGATTGTCAATAAGGTTTTTGAAACCCTCAATGTCTCCTTCCAAATGGCAGATGCCTCCTTTCTTTCCATAGAGAGATAAAATGATATTGAAGTCACCACCCAAGATCCGTCGTTGGTATTGAATAATTGTATTTAGAATTTCTAAAGTTTCCAAGAATTGGATCTTATATGAAGGTAAATGAGGCCCATATACATTAGTGAGGATCCTCTCCTTGTTCGAAACAATTATTCGATAGTGGGAAAAGATGGTCAATTTAGTGGTGAAGAAGTTTTCTAGAATGACTGTGGTAGGATTCTAGAGGGTGGATAGACCTCACACAAAACCCCTTGCATCAGTACTAATGAATTGAATATGACTCCAAAATCTCATCAAGATGGACTCAACTTTACTGCCAACACATTTGGTCTCTTGAGGGTTGCCCACTACTCGGTGAGGTAACTTGCACAAGGGCATTAGTTCATTAAGCAAATTGTCAACATAACTTTCCCACCCGTAAAAAAACATCCCCTTTGTGCATCAATCCTGCGATGTCGGATTCCATCACCAACTAGTGCTTCTTTGTGAGAAGGTTTGTTTGCATGTTTGACTCCTAGATTAATTAGCGTGTTCTAGATAATACAAGTGTGAGAGAGTAACACTATGGTAATCATTATAAGATTATTGTGATAGAAACAAGATACTAGTAATGAAGTAGAGCCATTGTACTAATTAGTGCTACAGCTCGATAGAACAATGCTTATGCATATCCAATTTCATAAACTATTAAGAAATATTGATTAAAGAATAGAGCATTTTAACTATAATTTTAGAGTAATTCAGCCTTTTGATTTATCTTTTCTTCCAAAGAGTTATAGTGTTAATGAGAAAAATTTTGTGTGTTCTTAATGAATAACATTTTGCTAACCTTCTATAAATTACATAGAGCATTATTGTTTCATCGTTTCCTACTAGCTTCCATTAATTTTTACATGTAAAGAGTTCAACCTGTCTATTGTGATTGAACCTATTTTAGTTGGACTTCATCTCTCTTTGCATTTGTTTTTCTACTCCCCAACCAAACTGAATTCTTGTTGTTGTCCTAAATATTCCCTGCTTCACTATAGAAACAACTTTTGTTGTGTATCTATGCACAACATATTTTGTACATGAAATATTTTGTTTGCAAGCTCATCAATGCCCCATCACTAACTTAAGAGTGGTTAGTTTCTCATGAGTCATCACTAAGTTAGTGGAGTGATGTTAGTTCTATGCATTAATGACTCACCACTAAGGTAGAGGATAAGTGTTAGTATGCGATTCGTATTAGAAAGGCGAACTAGGTTGGGGTTTCCATGTGCATGCTCAAGTAAAAAAGTAACTTCTCCCACTTGCAACAGTTAACTAAAGTCAAAAGTTTCTAATAATAAGAAAAGGTAAAAAAATATAGGTGGTAACTCAATGAGAACTCTACATGAAGTCAACATGCATTCCATAACAGAAAAACTCTCTTCTAATAAGACTAGAGTCCAAAATTGGAACTAAAGTCCTAATTGAGAGAGAATTTCATAGATATGGAAAGTTACTAAATAAGTGAAATGAGTTAAATCCATGTAAAATATGGGTAATGCGCACTTCCTTAGGAGGTTGATATTATCACTAAAGTGCACTCTATAGCCATGAAATATGAATTATCTCCTAATTTTCCTAGTGGTGGTTAAAAAATAGGAATTCGCCTAATGACGGTTTATGAGCCCATGGTTTTGGAAATCCATGGGATTTTCCATGGTATTACATATAGCAATCCAATGGATAAAAATATACTTTCTATAAACATACATGCTATAAATAACAATCCTCCTAAATAGTAGGAAAAATGGAAAAAATGAGTAGGTCACTAAGTATGTAATTGAGCATGTACCCCAACACCCCCCTGAGATACAACTGGAGTGTGCAGAATGATGAGTCCAGGAAATATGAATCTATGTTAGGTACTCATGTACAAGTACATATGAATAAAGAATGAATGAAAATGAGGTAAAGAGGGAATACCTAGTGGTAATACCCCCCCCCAACCCCTCAAAATATGTCGCTAACAAGAAAATAATGCTAACATGTTCACTTACTAAGATGATGTATACCTTACTCCTATAATGTCCCTCAATGATAAAAAATTCTATTTGGTGAAAGGATTTGTGAATATGTCTACCAACTACTCTTAAGATGGAAAAAACTGCATATCAAAGAATCCATCTTGAATATTTCCTCAAATAAAGTGCATATGAAAGTCAATGTTCTTGGTCCACTGCTTGTAAACTGGGTGTCTACATAGCTTGAGAGTACTTTGATTATCACACCATATAATTTTCTGATGATGAAAATGAATTCCCAACTTTGTAAGAAAGTGTTGCAACCATATAGCCTTAGTAGTAACATTCAGTGCACCCATGTAATCTTCCTCTGCTGATGATAAAGAAATTGTTGATTGCTTCTTACATGACCAACAGATAGGTCCTGATCCAAGGTAGAGGACATATCTTGAAGTGGACTTGTGATCAATTCTATTTCCTACCAAATATGAGTTTGTGTAACCAACAAGATCTACGGAAGATCCTACTGCATAGTGTATACCAAAACTAGTATTCCCCTTGACATATCTGAGAATCCTCTTTGTTTCATTCTAGTGAAGATCATGAGGCTTCTACATGTACCTAGAAACTAATCCAACTGCATAAGAGATTTCCTGTCAAGAGTGTGTAAGGTAGAGAAGACTCCCCATCAACTATTGATATCTAGTACAATCAACCAAAGGTGATGCACCGAAATCCTCTAGTATAAACCCTAACTAAAAGGGTGTTGGAGATAGCTTGAAATATGTCAAATGTGTTATAAAAGTGGGTGTGATCATTTAACCATAAACAATATAGCAATATTGTCACCCAACCATATGCACTAATGCCACCCCCAAGCACCTTGACCTTGACAGAGAGAATAATTCTGGTAGAAAAACAATAGCCAACCAAGGCCAATGCACCAAGCAAAGATAACCAAGACTGATCAGAAATTCCAACCCAGAAAAATTGAAAATACAGATTGAAAAAATTGCAACTCTAGTTGCTCCCCAGACTTGCACACTACTAGATTTCTGCAGTGCACACAAGTGGATTTCTACAGTTTCAATATATCTATCTCAAATGATAACTGACATCCTTTATTTATACTGCTCTTACCAGGTTGTCTAGGCTGACTTCTCTTTCTGGGTGCTAAATACTTAATATAAAATATTCTCTTTAGTCAACTTTACTTCTAGGGTTGTGTCCATGTCTTTTCTTTCTTCCGAAATATTATAATCTCATCAAAGGTCACAAATTGAGGTTAATAACTCCTGCAACTACCATAAGATCAACACTCCCTCCTAGACACAGAGGTATAAAGGGTAATTGTCTTGAGCACAAATAGACCGTTCAACCAATAGAATCATCATAGCCACATAGGCTATCTCATGATCAAATCACGAGCATCGTCAATATTATCCAATTGGATAATCTCCATGACAATTAGTACAATTTCATATAATAGAACACAACTGTGTCTATCCATAGTAGTACATAACTACTATCCAGTTGTACACAACCACACCAAGTAACATATGGCTACTTAATCAGTGACACATAGTCACAACCAATGGAACACATCCACCACAATGGCATACATCTACTATCCAGAGACATAGAGTCCCCATAGAAATCATATCATCTGATATCAACCTGCATAAAAACAATATCATGATATAAACTGAGTCATCTCGACCATTCTTCCACTCACACCTATGAGATCTGGAAGAGAATATTCCCTCATATAGTAAAAGCATCAACCATGGGCTAGTTGGACTATTTTTTCCAAGCATGGAAGAATAACTGTCCCTGATTTCTGAGCCTGGACCATTCACCTAACTGGGCCATTCCTCTGGCACTAAACATAGTGAAACCTGGAGATAATGAGTTTTCCCTAGGGAATGCATGTCCTTGATTGTTGAACCTGGACCATTCACGTAAGTGGGTCATTCCTTCGACAATAAACATAGTGCAACCCAGAGAGAATGAGTTTTCCCCAGGGAATGACTGTCCGTACCATTTCCTAAGGAAATGACTATCCTCCACCAACCTCCAAAACAAACCATTCTTTGAAACTACTCACAACTGTGGACTTCGAAAGAATGATTGCCCGACGAGGCAGACCATTGTACTTGACCACTACTGTGAGTGACTACCAAGAAGAATGATTTTCCTAGACCATTCCCCTACACTATCCATAAGGGGAATCAATGTTTATGGTACATCAACAATCTATTGAAACATTTTCATTACGAAAATGACTGTTCGATCTGGACCATTTTCCAAACTAGAAAATGCCCGTCCGTAAAAAATATAAAACCACTTTCCGAACTAGAAAGGAACTTCCCAACCTGGACCATTTTCCAAGATGGAAAATGACTGTCCATAAATCAATTATTTATCAATGGTCCCTCCCAACTTGGAGAACCATCTCTTCCCTTTTAGCTAAGGGAGATATTTCCATGATCCCCAACTTGTCTTGTAAGTATGCAAACTTTATCCTAGATAGAGGCTTTGTCAAAATATATGTTGTATGATCATCTGTGGGGATATACTAGAGCTTCACTTCTCCTTCCTGGACATTATCTCGAATAAAGTAGTATTTGGTCTCAATGTTTTTCGACCGTTCATGAAACACTGGGTGTTCAGATAGCCTTATACAACTCTAATTGTCACAATATATTATGGCTGAATCTGGAACTTGATCAAATAATCTAGAAATCAACTTTCTCATCCATACTTATTATGTACATGCCTCACGTGATGCGATATATTATGCTTCTATTTTGCTGACTGTGATAGACTTTTGTTTCCTGTTTCCCCAAGATATCATAGTGGAGCCCAAGCTAAAACACATCCATGAAGTACTCCTTCTGTCTTCTGCACTTCCTGCCCAGTCTGCATCTATGAATCCATGAAGTTGTATATCAGTGGATGCGTTATATATTAAGCCATAGTTTAGTGTCCCATGAATATATATCAGAACATTCTTTGTAGCTATCCAATGCTCATGTCAAGGTTCCACTTGAAACTGGCTTAGGGTGTTTACAGCAAAGAAAATATCCGATCGAGTATTCACTAATTACATCAATGACCCAATCAATTGTTGATATAGGGACGAGCCTACTGGATCAGAATCTGAGTCTCTTACTTTCCTTATATCTCTGGTCATAGGAGTTTCCATGGATTTGCAATCCATCATTCCAAACCCCTAAAGACTATTCACTGCATACTTTCCTTGTCTAAGGAATACTTCACCATGCTTCTGCCATACTTCTAGTCCCAAGTAATAATGCATGAGACCAAGATCTTTCATATCAAACTCAGAGGCCAGTTCCTTCTTACACTAGATGATGAGAGACTCTTCATTTGTCAAGAATAAATCATCGACATATAGCAGTAGAATCACAGGTGCATTTTTCACGACTTTTTAGTAAATATTTGGATCTGCTTGACTCTTGGAGAAGCCAAGTCTTATTAAGTAGCTATCTATTCAAGCATACCAAGCTCTTAGAGCTTGCTTGAGACCATACACGGATTTATTTATCATACAAACATGAGTGTCTCTAGAGTGTACTTCAAATCCTTGAGGCTGTTCAATGTATACTTATTCTTCGATTGCTCCATTGAGGAAAGTTGTGTTTACATCCATCTGATGTAAACTCCATCCCATGAAAGAAGCAAGAAACATAATGGCTCTAATACAATTATATATGGAAACATGAGAAAATGTCTCGTCATAGTCTTCTCCCTCCTCTTGAGAGAACCCTCTATATACAAACCTTGCTTTGTATTTGTCCATGCTTCCTTCTGCTGCATGTTTGATCTTATAGTCCCATTTTGAAGTTATTTATGATTTTTCTTTGGGTATAGTCACAATTTCCCATAAATCATTTTTCATGATGGACTGGTGTTCTTTTGTCATATCTTTTTTTCATTGTTTCTTCTGATATCCCTCTTCAAATGTGGTGGGTTCTTCATTTAGAAGATTTGTCAAGCATGCTCCATAGTTGGAGAATCTTTTGGGATTTTTTTTTTTTTTTTTTTTTCTGAAGGTGCCTCTTCGGGCTTTGAGTATCTCTTCTTATTGTAGAGTAGCTTCAAGCCAAGATGGTTGTTTCTTGGTTTTGGGTACAGTGTCTGATTCAATAGTTTCACATGGTTGCATCAGATGATCAAGTTGTTTTGTTTCTTCATTCTGACTTTCTGGAAGACATGTGATTTCTTCGTTAGGCTCTTCATACTCTTCTTCTTCTATAGTTTATTCTATGGATTTATTGAAAGCCATATTTTCATTGAAGGTTACGTCTCTGATGAATTCAACCTTATGTTGTTTCGAGATATATATTTTGTAGGCCTTAGATGATTCAATGTATCCCATGAATATGCCCTTCTTTCCTGAGGGTTCTAATTTCTTCCTTTTATCCTTGGGGATGTGAATGTAAACATGGAATCCCAATATTCTCAAGTGTTACACATTAGTTTTATTTCCTGAGAAGGCTTGTTTTGGAGTCATATCCTTCAATATGCAGTGGGGACTTCTGTTCTAAACATATATTGTTGTCATGGCTACTTATCCCCACAAATACATAGATAAACCTTGATCGTTCATTAGTTCTTTCACAGTTTCTCCAATAGATGTATTCTTCCTTTATGCTACACCATTTTGTTTAGGATTATGTGGAACAATTAGCTCCCTCTTAACCCCTACCGATTTGAAAAAGGAAACAAATTCCTTGGATGTATATTCTCCTCTATTATCTATTCTCAAGGTCTTGATTTTCTTGTTTGTGAGGTTCTCTATCTCTACTTTGAATTCTTGAAACTTTTTGAAAATTTCATCCTTTTTCTTCAAGAGATATAACCAAGTCTTTCTTGAGTAATTATCTATGAAGATTACATAGTAAAGAGAACCTCTTAGAGATTTGACTGGCATTGGACCGCAAACATCTGAATGTATTAGATCTATGATTTCCTTAGATCTATTATTGTTGCTTGAGAATGGTTTCTTAACATTTTTACCAAGAGCACATCCTTTACAAATTCCTTCATGTGTAGATTGTAGTTCTGGTATTCCTTCAACCATATTTTTGAGGAAAGGTAATTCTTGATATTTGATATGAGCATACCTTCTATGAAAATTTTCATTGGGATTGACTTCATCATGTACACGAGATTCATCATTTATTTCTAGTATTTTGTACAGTCTTCCTTCACGGGTTCCAAGAACTCTAGCATTCTCTATGTTGGAGTCTCTAAACCAAGATAATAATTTTCCATCTACAAAGGCTATTATGTTTCCTTTTTCTTCTAGGAAAGATATGGATACAATATTATTTTCTAAACCATGTACATATAACACATTGCTCAAATGAACATTGTTACTTGTTTTCAATTTGACGGAGGCTTGACCAATTCCTTCGACTAGATAGGTGTTTTTATATCCAAGTTCTACCTTGTAGGATGTATTCTTTTCATTTATATTATAGAGTCTGGCTTGGTCTCCTGTCATATGTTTGGAAGTTCCACTTTCAATTATCCACATGTCATCTTCAAGAGTTCTTGTGAGCGTTGAATAGTGTAGATGATCCGTCTTTTCATTCATGATTTCTGTTGACTGATAATTGGTTAAACATTGACCCAAAATATCAACCTTGATGTTTTTTCATTCTAAGAGTTCCAAGAGGTGCATTGGACTAAGGCGCACTAGAATATCTTTTCCTTGAGTAAGGTATTCCATCATAAGGTTCTAGGTAAGAGTTTTAGGGTTTCTGCAACTGCACCTGCTAGTAACCCTAGTGACAGTGCTTCAATAACTGCACCTACTAGAAAACCTAGAAACATTTATTCAACGAGCTTGATAAACTTATGGATTAACTTCCTTCCAGTGGTTCGATTGAATGAAGGAGGTGTGGGCCCATAACCTGTTAGAAAAGTGGGTGTGCTCATTTAACCATAAATAATATAGCAATATTGTCACCCAACCATAGGCACTAATGCCACCTCCGAGCACCTTGACCTTGACAGATGATCTGAAAATAGAAGGCTGACTTGTTATGCTATGCAAGCACCCCTACTTCATTAAAATAAACTTTACAGGACCTTGCTTCATGTGTATAAATATGCAAAATAAACTTATGTGTTAAGTTCGTACTTCTTCTTGTAAGTGCTTATGTATGAAGAAATGTTCTTGTAAATGGTTAAGTATGTACTTCAAATAAATAAAAAACAACAATACTTGCAGCAAATAAACCATCAAACGCACAACAAGAACAACATGATAAAGGAGTTCACCCCCCTATGAGCTACATCTCCTTGAGCCTCCATAATGGACTTGGCTCTCTGAGATTAATTAGTCAAAAGTTCTTTTACAAGATTCTGCTCAACTCCAATGGAAAAATGAACTGTACCATTGAGATCAAAACACATAAAAACCCCAAGAACGACTAATAGAACTCTGAAAACGGATCATGGCTCATCCGAGCATGACCTCTTCTACATGTGGCCATAAGCTTCCCTGAGCTTCTCTTTGGAAAAAACACCTGTAAAAGTCCTCAAAAGCCTCTGAAAACTATCCCAATGTTTTCATAGCATATCAATTAGCCAAAAATGATTATTCAATCATAGAAAACAAACATAGGCTCACCAAACCATGTCCTTCATCAAAGAGGGCTGAAAGTTCCCTGGAGCTTCCTAGAACTTCAATGGTGAAAAACTTGCATGAAGAGTCTTCAAATGGCTGTGAAAATGGCACCAATGGATCCATCACGTCCAAAAACCCCTGCCTGGGCTTTAACGACACCTCAATCGGCCAAACGATGAAGAAGTTAGGCCTCCCCCATTTTTCTCCTTCAAGCTCTGCTGGAACTGGCTCTACAAAACGCACCTTTGTGTGCATTCTCCTGGAAAACGCTCCAAAACACGCGTTTAAACCCAGCACCAAGCGGTTCTGAAAACCGTGAAAACTGTAGGACGGTTAGGGTGCCTCCAGCCCCCAACCGCCTAGCTCTCGGGCATATGGCGCATGTGACCATGGTTCTGGGAAAAAGGGTGGTTAACGGTTATAAAACCCATTTGAAAACCAATTTTTAAACCACACGCGCTCTGTTTACAAAATTATGGTCACATACTACAACACACCAAAACCACAGGCTTTAATTGTTTTGTAACTCCCGCGCAAATACAAACCATTGGGTAAACAAAGCTCACGGGTTATCCATTGGTTAAAACCCCGCGCACAATACAATGGTTTAACTTTGGTTTTAAATTATATACACCACATGCATGTTAAATAACATGTGGTTTATAATATATGTTATATATGCATAGTATAAATTATGGGTCGGGGCTAAGCCCCGGCCCACCCCCCCTTTACAATTAAAACAATCCGCAAACATAAATACATATATGTTGGCATATGAAACAAGTAACAAGGGTTGGCTTATTGGTTAGCGGAGTATTGTTAACACTTATGCTGTGGGAGGTCCGGGGTTCAAACCCGCGGACTCCAACAATATATTTTTGACCATATAAACCAAATCAAAGGGGGACACGTGGCGCCCAACCACTGGGCCACGTGTCCTCATACCATTCGCTGCTTATGAGACACGTGTCAACACTGTATTTGCCAACGAACATCCAACCAGCAATCACCATGTCATCAAACTGCCACGTCAGCAAGATGGTACGGCCCTACCACGTGGCCGTACGGACTGTATGGATTGCCCAGTCAACACTTTTTTTCCTGTTTGACTTTCCGAACAGATTGCTATATCTTTCGCTCCCGACGTCCGTTTGAGATGAAACAAATTGCGTTGGGTTCATGACGATGAAGGCTATGCTCACATCCGATTTGAGGAAATTCTGAGAACGTCGATTTTTGGGCTAAAATTTGACCCTTGGTCCAGATTTTGATCACACCTTCCCACTGAAATTATTTTGGACCCACAAAAACTTATGATCATCAATCTGCTTTCAAGTTATATCAAAATCCTTTTGACAATCACCTGAATACTCTGACATGCCGTGCACTGCAACTGGCTATGTCCTTCAACCACTGCTCTCTAGTTGCTGCTGACCCACTCTCTCTATGTGCATGGAAGACTGCCAACCTTCCCACTAAGAATCAAGTCCCTCTTTCGAACTCTTTAGCGTCAATAGAATCAGCTCTCCAATGGCTGCAAAAACTTCCCTGTGACATCTTGTCACAAGCCAAGAAAACCATCAATCTTGAAAACAAATCATACAAGATTGAAAATGATGCCAACAAAAACTTTTGTTCTCCAAACAAAATGTCGCATCTCGTACTTTATCAAAGAACATGACGTTTTCAAAATCAACTTTCAAGTCAATAAACACCATCGACTAATCACAAGTCGAACAACACGATCGACACAACATAGTCGTCAGAAAATCATCAACACCAATCGAGACCCATTGAAACATCAACCTTCCCAAACTGACAAGTCGACGAACATGATGTAACAATCACCAATCACTCATGATGAACCATCACCAGGTTCACTTCTTACACATACATAAAAAAAAAATGCATGCATAGGACTCTTCAACTCTCCTCCAGTACAAACATAAGTACAATCCCAAAGCAT
>JZKD02S0664570.1:0-21564 GCA_000966675.3 Picea glauca | reverse complement strand
AGTTCGTACTTCTTCTTGTAAGTGCT
The DNA here is from genome assembly GCA_000966675.3 of Picea glauca. Taxonomy (NCBI): domain Eukaryota; kingdom Viridiplantae; phylum Streptophyta; class Pinopsida; order Pinales; family Pinaceae; genus Picea; species Picea glauca. The sequence goes on along the minus strand of JZKD02S0664570.1, from coordinate 21,538 downwards.
TATGTATGAAGAAATGTTCTTGTAAATGGTTAAGTATGTACTTCAAATAAATACACAGCAACAATACTTGCAGCAAATAAACCATCAAATGCACAACAAGAACAACATGATAAAGGAGTTCACCCCCCTACAAGCTACATCTCCTTGAGCCTCCATAATGGACTTGGCTATCTGGGATTAATTAGTCAAAATTTGTTTTACAAGCTTCTGATCAACTCCAATGGAAAAATGAACTGTACCATTGAGATCAGAACACATAAAAACCCCAAGAACGACTAATAGAACTCTGAAAACAGATCATGGTTCATCCGGGCATGACCTCTTCTACATGTGGCCATAAGCTTCCCTGAGCTTCTCTTTGGAAAAAACACCTGTAAAAGTCCTCAAAAGCCTCTGAAACCTATCCCAATGTGTTCAGAGCATATCAATTAGCCAAAAATGATTATTCAATCATAGAAAACAAACATAGGCTCACCAAACCATGTCCTCCATCAAAGAGGGCTGAAAGTTCCCTGGAGCTTCCTGGAACTTCAATGGTGAAAAAATTGCATGAAGGGTCTTCAAATAGATGTGAAAATGGCACCAATGGATCCAACACGTCCAAAAACCCCTGGCTGGGCTTTAACGACACCTCAATCGGCCAAACGATGAAGAAGTTAGGCCTCCTCCATTTTTCTCCTTCAAGCTCTGCTGGAACTGGCTCTACAAAATGCACTTCTGTGTGCATTCTCCTGGAACACGCTCCAAAACATGCGTTTAAACTCAGCACCGAGTGGTTCCGAAAACCATGCAAACTGTAGGATGGTTAGGGCGCCTCCAACCCCCAACCGCCTAGCTCTCGAGCATATGGCCCATGTGACCATGGTTCTGGGCAAAAGGGTGGTTAACAGTTATAAAACCCGTTTGAAAACCAATTTTTAAACCACGCGTGCTCCGTTTACAAAAGTATGGTCACATACTACAACACACCAAAGCCACGGGCTTTAATTGTTTTGTAACTCCCACGCAAATACAAACCATTGGGTAAACAAAGCTCACGAGTTATCCATTGGTTAAAACCCCACGCACAATACAATGGTTTAACTTTGGTTTTAAATTATATACACAGCGTGCATGTTATATAACATGTGGTTTATAATATATGTTATATATGCATAGTATAAATTATGGGTCGGGGCTAAGCCCCGGCCCACTCCCCCTTTACAATTAAAACAATCCGCAAACATAAATACATATATGTTGGCATATGAAACAAGTAACAAGGGTCGGCCTATTGGTTAGCGGAGTATTGTTAACACTTATGCTGTGGGAGGTCTGGGGTTCAAACCCGCAGACTCCAACAATATTTTTTTGACCATATAAACCAAATCAAAGGGGGACACGTGGTGCCCAAGCACTGGGCCACGTGTCCTCATACCATTCGATGCCTATGAGACACGTGTCAACACTGTATTTTCCAATGAACATCCAACCAGTAATTGCCACGTCATCAAACTGCCACGTCAGCAAGATGGTATGGCCCTGCCACATGGCTGTACGGACTGTACAGACTGCCCAATCAGCACTTTTTTTACCTGTTTGACTTTCTGAACAGATTGCTATATCTTTCGCTCTCGATGTTTGTTTGAGACAAAACAAATTGCGTTGGGTTCGTGACGATGAGGGCTACGCTCACGTCCGATTTGAGGCAATTCTAAGAATGTCGATTTTTGGGCTAAAATTTGACCCCTGGTCTAGATTTTGATCAACAGAGAGAAGAAATATGGTAGAAAAACAATATCCAACCAAGGATAATGCACCAAGAAAAGATAACCAATACTGATAAGAAATTCCAATCCAGAAAAATAAAAAATACAGATCGCAGGAACTACAGCTCCAACTGCTCCCCAAACTTGCACACTACTAGATTTCTGCAGTGCGCACAAGTGGATTTCTACATTTTTAAGATATCTTTCTCAATTGAGAACTTGCGTCCTATATTTATATTGTTCTTACCAATATGTCTGGGCCGACTTCTCTTTCTGGGTGCTAAAGACTTAATATAAAATATTCTCTTTAGCCAAATTTACTTATATGGTTGTGTCTAAGTCTTTTCTCACTTTTGGAATATTCTAATCTCATCAAAGGTCAAAAATGGAGGATAATACCTTCCACAGATACCATAATATCAACAAAATGAAGCCTATCAAGTAGATATTTGGCATACTTGGACTGAGACATATTGATTTTTGAATCATTCTATCTTATTTCAAGACCAAGAAAGTAATGTAATAGTCTCATATCTGTCATAGAAAACCTGTCATGCAAATCGATCTTCACTGCAAAAATGGAGGAGGATAAGATCCCCGTGATGAGTAAATCATATACATATAGATAAACTATCAACATAAGGGAATCTGTGTTCCTCATCATATACACATTAGGATTTGATCTACAACTAAGAAAATCTTTAGAGAGAATATAATAGTATATTTTAGCATACCATGTCCGAGGTGCTTGCTTGAGTCCATACAATGACTTCCTCAACCTGCAAACTAATGATGGATATTGAAAATATCCCTCTCTCTTCTCCATTTATATCTCCTCATTAATATCTCCATGTAAGAATGCATTCTTCACATCCATATGACATACCTGCCACTTTCTAGTTGTTGCAATAACTAGAGCTAACCGAATGGAATCAATCTTGGAAACCAATGCAAAAGTATCCTCATATTCAATGCCTTATACCTGTGAGAAACCTTTAGGTTCTAACCTAGCCTTATAATTTGTACTGTATCCATCAACAACCCTTTTTGTCTTGAAAATCCACTTACATCTAACAAGCTTCCTATTGGAAGGTAGAGGAACTAACTCCCATGTGTTGTTCTCTGTCAAGAAATTGTACTCCTCTTTCATAGATTCCTCCCAATGGGGGTTCCCTTCATCCTCTACATAAGAATGAGGATATGTTCCAAGTACCATATAACAATAAATACTCTGCAAAGGATCCATGGCAGTAAAATATTACAGAGGCTCCACAAACTGAGATATGGTTCTCCATGGATCGACAAGAGCACCCACTAGATCACTTGTTGCATGAAGAGTCTGTTGTGCCCATCATGGTAGATTATATAGACCTACAAATTATTTCTTCTGATCAGAAATAGAATATTTATAGATATAATAAAAAATCTGATTGAAAGAAGTCTCATGAATTTCTACAACTAGTGGCAATGGAGATGGAGGTGTGGACTACTCCGGAAGTACCTGTGAAGGACCCTATTCAAAATTAACACTCCTTTTAATGAAATAATGTATCTAAAGTAATATATAATAAAATATATCCATTCACTTCTTCTGGATATCCAACAAAAATACACTCCTTACTATGTGTTTCCATAGCTTTCCTCCTATCGGAAGGGATCCTAGACCATGCGCTGGAACTGAAAATTATGAAGTGATTGACTTCTGATTTCTTCCCTCTCCAAGCCTCATATGGAGTGACTCCCTTGAATAATTTATGAGGAAATATATTTTGAATGCATGATGCATAGTTGATAGATTCAACCCATAACTTTGGAGGTAGTGCTCTAGCCTCCAACATATAATTTTCCATCTCTTTCAATGTCTTGTTCTTTCTCTCTGCTATCCCATTCTATTGTGGAGTATATGGAACCATGTACTACAAATCTATACCTTATTTTGAAAAAACATGTTCAACATCCTTATTCACATACTCTCCTCCATTTTCTACAAGATAATTCTTAATCCTCTTCCTTGTTTGGTTCTTAACGAGATGCTTGAAATCTTTAAGACACTCAAAGACCTCATATTTTAATTTGGGAAAGTAGACCCATGTAAATCTTGAAAAATCATAAATGAAAGTAAGAACATATTTAGATTTATTGATTGATGGGAGTGGTAAAATACCTATAATTTCATTGTGAACCAACTCTAGAAGTGATAATTCCCTCCATGCTTTACTTGTGTTGAAATTATCCTCGGAATGTTTTCCTAGTATGAAACCTTGGTAAGCTTCATTTATGTATTGAATGTGGGGTAATCCATCTACCATTCCACCCTTACTAGGTTGATCTGAATATTTAAAATTTAGATGCCAAAACATCTCATGCCACAACATGGACTCTTGATTAGCGTGTGCTATAAGAGACACATAATCATATTTATGTGTAAAGTGAGAGAAGGTGTACAATCTGAAATGGTGATTAACCTGACCAACAAAAATTGTTGAAACATATGACAAGTTAGAAATAATAGATAAGTCTAGAGTGAACTCCACCTTCTTCCCTGACCCTCAATTAGTGATTTGATATATGGAGAGGAGATTCACTGAAATCTTTGTAACATGAAGTACATCTCGAAAGCATCCATCATCTAGATCAACTCTACCCCTACCACACACTTCATTAGGAGAATCATGTCCCATGAATATTAGTGGCTTGGAACAAGTCTCCAAGTATGAAAAAAGTCTATTTTATGAGGCCATGTGATGGGTAGCCCTTGAATCAAGCACACAAGCATTAGGAGCAGATGAAATAGCAAGTAATGCATAACCTTTACCTCTTTCCGATGATGGATTTTCTAATGGATTATCCTTGCATTATTCGAAATACAATCCTTGAGGTGATGCTTCTCAAGTGATTGTTCCATGAGATCTATTGTATTTTTCATGCAAGGAATCTCAAGATGGAACCACCTGTGACAGTAGGAACACTTGGTCTTCTCCTTATTTCTCTTTAATTCCTTGGAACTCGAACTCTCATCTGCATAATTTTTTTGGTGTTACGCTTGATTTGTCAGACCATAGGTTTGATTTATCTATGACCAACAAAACCCACCAGACACTGACCCTTTCGGCATCACCTTCTTGCATAGATGAAGTCTCACCTGAGGTATCTATTAGGATTGTAGGAACTAGGTTTTTGAAACAATGAGGGAATGAGAGGTGATTATTCTATCCATTCTTAATTATATGTTCTATTTTCATTATTCTGTAGTTGATCTTATTCTATTACTTAGTAGATCTCAGGTTCATATTACCATTATATTCCATATTATTGCATAAAATTATTACTGTAACAGTCATACTACTGCACCATGAATACACATAAGATATCTCTACTCTAATATGCATCAAACATAATCCATAAACATTCAAAAAAAAGACAGTGAACAAAAGGTTTAATGTGGTTCTTCCAAGTCTGGGCTACTTTCACAATGACTGGCTTCTTAATTATTCATTTGGAAATTTCTTTAGGCTTGCACACTACACTTATAAAGATATATCATGGTTCTCTTTCCCTTCTCCTTTGCAACACTCTGCACCAAACTGAAGATCCCTACAGATGACCATTTCTCTGAAGCACATCTAAAGAATGAAGGAAAAACTTCCTCCCATTCCCATACCTTTCAGTCCCATCACTTTCAACGTGACATACGCCTTCCACAGGTGGACGTGACCAAATTTCATGGCTCAGACCCCACTGGTTGGGTAACCCAAATGGAACATTATTTCTCTTTATATGGAATTATCGATGACTTGGCCAAACTCCGGTATGGTGTTCTCCATCTAGATCAAGAACGTTGGCAATGGTGGCAATGGAGAAAAACTTCCCGTCAAGGGTATATTGCTTGGACCCAATTTGTGATTGATCTTTATGAACACTTTGACATGGACACCAACCATTTGGGCCATTTGATAAAGTTGAAGCAATATGGAATAGTAGAAGACTTCATAGATGCCTTTGAATGCCTGGATTTTCGAGAAGAAGGCATGATTGATGCTTTCTTTCGAGAGTGTTTTATTAGTGGCCTCAAGGAGGAGATTCAGGCCCATGTCCTCATGGATCGACCCTCGACTTGGGTGGAGGCTACTAAAAGAGTTAAAGAAGCACAACAGGTGGTATCATCTCAAAACCAAAAACCCTCCTTTATCCCTCGCCCTAAACCCGTCACTCCCACTACTCCCTCCACTCCATTAAAAATCCAAAAATTGACTAGGGATGAAATGGCTAAACGCCAATTCAAAGGCCTTTGTTATAATTGTGATGACAAATATTTCCCGGGCTACAAGTGTAAGGAAGAAAATCCTTTTATGGCCATCTCTGAGGACATTTCAGAAGAGGATGTTGAAACCCCCCTTGTGTCTGAATCACCTGAAATCACTAACATAACCCCTCCCTCAGATCCTCCCGAAGTAGAACTTGTCATTTCCCTCAATTCTCTCACTGGTTTTTCCTCTCCCCAAACCCTCAATTTAATCGGTTACATCAAGCATCAGAAGGTCATCATTCTGGTTGATAGTGGAAGCACCCATAATTTTATTCATCACCAGATTTCCCAAGAAACTCATTGCTACATCCATGCTGTCAATAATTTCCAAATCATGATTGCCAATGGTGGTTCCATGAAATGTGGAGGGCGCTGTGAAAATGTGTGTCTCCAAATCGATGACTACCACCTAAAATCACATATTTTTGCTATCGACATGGGTGGTTGTGACATTGTGTTGGGTGCCGACTAGCTAAGAACTTTGGGTCCCATTCTCATGGATTTTAAGGCATTAACCATGCAATTTGACCAGGAAGGCCACCAATATAAATTCCAGGGCATCACTGCTGGTTCGCCTGAGGTCATTAGTTCCCATCACATGGAAAAGCTGCTCAAAATGGTCATTCTGGTGTCATTGCCCAACTCCATGCCATTCAAGCAATAGAAACACCCCCGGTGCCGCATGACCTCCAAGCTCTCCTTTCTAAACATCAAATGGTATTTTCCACTCCCCAAGGCCTCCCTCCTTCTTGTAGTGTTCATGATCATTCCATTCCCCTTGTACCTGGAAGCCTTCCTTCCAATATCCATCCATATCGCCACCCCTTCTCACAAAAAAATGAAATTGAGAAAATGGTCTAGAACTCCTTAATGTAGGCATTATCCACCCTAGTACGAGCCCTTACTCTTCTCCTGTAGTCATGGTCCTGAAGAAAGAAGGTTCTTGGAGAATGTGTCCTGACTTCCATGCCCTCAACAAACTGACCATTAAAGACAAATTTCCCATTCCTGTCATTGATGACCTCTTGGATGAATTGAGTGGCACCCAATTCTTTACTAAACTTGATCTTCGCTCAGGCTATCACCGGATACATATGAAAGAGGTAGACATTCCCAAGACAACCTTTCGCACTCATGAGGGCCACTATGAGTTTTTGGTCATGCCCTTTGGCTTATGTAATGCTCCCTCCACCTTCCAAAGCCTCATGAATCATGTCTTCTGTCCGTTTCTCTATCATTTTGTCTTAGTTTTCTTTGATGATATCCTCATCTATAGCAAAACCTAGACCAACCATCTTACTCATGTGGATCAAGTTCTCCATCTCCTCTCTGAGCACCAACTTTTCCTGAAACAGTCTAAATGTGCTTTTAGTGCCTCAGAAGTAGAATACTTGGGTCATCTAGTTGGAAAGGATGGCATTAGGGTGGATCCAAAAAAGATTGAAGCTATGCAAGATTGGCTTCACCCAAAGACTCTCAAAAGCTTGCATGGATTTCTGGGCTTAACAGGGTATTATCGCAAGTTTGTTAAGAACTATGGAAAGATTGCAGCACCTCTCACTGCTCTCCTCAAAAAGAACTCTTTCACTTGGACTCCATCCGCTTCTCAAGCTTTTCAAACCTTGAAGACGACCATGTGCACCACTTTGGTTCTGGCCCTTCCTGATTTCACAAAGACCTTTGTGTTGGAATGTGATGTCTCAGGGAAAGGAATTGACGTTGTCCTTATGTAAGAGGGTCGACCTTTGGACTTCACCAACAAGCAACTATCTGAAAGGAATCTGGGAAAACCCATTTATGAAAAGGAAATGTTGGCTATTATGAATGTCATTGAGTTGTGGCACCCTTATCTCTTGGGGCAATGCTTCCAAATCAAGAATGACCATCAAAGCCTCAAGTACTTTCTGGAACAACGCATTTCCTCCCAGGAGAAAAAAAAATGGGTGACTAAGATATTTGGTTATGATTATGAGATCATTTACAAGAAGGGAAAAGACAATGTAGTGGCGGATGCACTATCCCGAAAATATGAAGAAGAAGGATCCCTTTTTTCTCTTTCCTTGTACCCGATTGGCTCCAAGATGTATGACATGAATGGCTTCAAGACCCCAAAATTTCACATCTGATCCAACAATTGTAGAGAAAGGATCTGGCTCCCTCAGGGTACTCTTGTCTACAGGATGAGCTTCGATACAAAAGTCATTTGTATTTAAGTAAACAATCAAAGCTTAAATAGATGGTACTTTTTGAGCTTCATGCTACACCCACAGCAGGGCACTCAGGGTTCACCAAAACATATGACAGAGTCAAACGTTCTTTTTTCTGGGATGGTATGAAACGAGACATCCATAATTTTGTAGCTGAATGTGAGGTGTGTCAACGTAACAAGGGAGAAACAGTCAAATCTCCGGGCACACTACAATCACTTCCGATTCCACCGACTATTTGGAAGGATATATCTATGGACTTTATTACCGTCTTACCCAAATCAGGGAATAAATCAGTCATAATGGTGGTTGTGGATTGCCTTTCCAAGTATTCTCATTTCTACACTCTTCAACACCCATTTACTGCATCCACGGTGGCTCAACTTTTCATGGACCAGGTCTTCAAGCTTCATGGCATGCCACACTCTATTGTTTATGATCTTGACCCAACTTTCACAAGCAATTTTTTGCAAGAACTGTTTAAGCTTCAGGGCACCCAATTGCATCTCAGCACAACTTATGATCCCCAGATTGATGGTCAAACGGAAGTTGTCAACAAGTGTTTGGAAACATATCTGAGGTGTTTTTCTTCTGAAAAACAACATCAGTGGGTTCAATGGCTACCCCTAGCCGAATGGTGATACAACGCTTCCTACCATACTGCTACTCGCATGACTCCTTTTGAAGCAGTATGTGGACAGAAGCCACCTTTAGTTCTCTCATACTTACCGGGTACCTCGAAGGTCTAGGCGGTTGACCAAACACTTACAGTTCGAGAAGATATTCTTCATACCCTTAAAGAGAACTTGGTCATGGCACAAAATTGCATGAAGCAACAAGCAAATCAAGGTCACTCTGAACGTCAATTTGTAGAAGGGGATAATGTGTTTCTGTGAATGCAACCATACAAGAAAAATTCCCTCAAGGCCGAGCATTGTCAGAAGCTAGCGCCCAAATTTTATGGTCCTTATACAGTTCTCAAACGTGTGGGACAAGTCGCATATTAGTTAGCTCTACCCATTTAGTCAAAGCTACATCCAGTTTTCCATGTTTCATGCTTAAAGAAGGTGATTGGAACTCGGTGCCAAATTCAAACCAACCTTCCTGAGTTAGCTAAAGAAGGATCCATTTGGCTATATCCAGAAGCAGTTTTGGACCAGCGTGAGCATCGCCTGCATCAATGAACCATCAAGGAAGTGCTAGTCTAGTGGAAAGATACGAATCCAACAGATGCCACTTGGTAACTAGCTACCATTCTGCAGCAATTTCCTCATCTCAAGCCTTGAGGACAAGACTATTTTTAAGGGGGTAGACATGTTAGGGTCCTAACCCACACATAGGTAGATTAATATATTCGGATGTAATAAAGGTCAATATTAATAAGGTCTTTCAATAAAATAGAATCAGACGGATGCAAGAAGACCTAATAGAAGCTTCCGCTTCTAGAATGATCTTCCTCTAGATGCTTCTCTTGATAGACATTTTGTATAAATAAGGGTCGAGAGTATGAAAACCCTAGCAGAGAGATTATTGTAATAGAGCGCTGCTCGATTGGAGGTTTCACCCTCAAAGAGGCCTGTGAACATTGCTTTCTGAATCAAAGTGCTATTTCTATTGCTGTTCTTATATCATTTCTATGTTATTGTGGAGATTATGATGGATATTTTACTGTTATTCTGCCATTTCTAGCATTTTATTTCTATTCTACATATTTTATATATCTGGTATCTTGCAAGGGCCAACAATATAAGTTCCAAGGAATAAAAACAAGTTCCCCTGAGATAATCAATTCATATCACATGGAAAATCTACTAAAAAAAGGCCATTCCGACATTATTGCACAACTCCATTCCATTCACGCCACTAAGACACCCTCTATGCCTCCTGATCTCCAATCCATCCTCTCCAAACATCAAGCTATGTTTTCCATTCCCTAGGAACTTCCTCCTTCCCATGGTGTTCATGATCATTCCATTCCCCTCGTCTCTAGAATCCTTCCTCCCAATGTTCGTCCCTTTCATCATCCCTTTTCCTAGAAAAATGAAATTGAGAAAATTGTTCAAGAATTGCTCGCCGCAGGAATTATCCTTCCTAGTACTAGAACTTATTCTTCTCCTATTGTCATGGTACTTAAGAAAGAAGGATATTGGTGCATGTGTCTTGACTTTCACGCCCTCAAAAAACTTACCATCAAAGACAAATTTCCCATTCATTTCATTGATGATCTCTTGGATGAATTAATTGGTGCCTTGTTCCTTACTAAACTTGATCTTCATTCTGGATACCACCAGATACATATGAAAGAGGCAGACATTCCTATGAATACATTTCTAACTCATGAGGTCCAGTATGAGTTCTTGGTCATGCCCTTTGGATTGTGTAATGCTCCCTCCACTTTCCAAAGCCTCATGAATAATGTCTTTTGTCCTTTTCTCCGTCGTTTTGTCTTAGTTTTCTTTGATGATATTCTCATCTATAGTAAAACCTATCCAACCCATATTACTCATGTGGATTGAGTTATTCATCTACTCTCTCAACACCAACTTTTCCTCAACCAATCTAAATGTGATTTTGGAGCCTTGGAAGTCAAGTACTTGGGTCATATTGTTGGCAAGGAAGGTGTTAGGGTGGATCGTAATAAGATTGAAGCTATGTAGGATTGTCCTCACCCTAAGACTCTCAAAATATTGCATGGTTTTATGGGTTTAACATGATATTATCACAAGTTTGTTAAGAATTATGGAAAGATTGCAACACCTCTCTCTTATTTCCTTAAAAAAAATGATTTCACTTGGACTCCAATAGTTGATCATTCATTTCAAGCCTTGAAGGTGACTATGTCCACCAATCCTATCCTAACCCTTCCTAAATTCACAAAGACCTTTGTCCTGGAATGTGATGCTTTTGGAAGAGGAATTGGAGTAGTCCTTATGTAAGATGGCCATCCTTTGGCATTTACCAACAAAAAACTTTTAGAACAACATTTGGGCCAATCAATCTATGAAAAGGAAATGTTGACTATTTGGCATGCAGTGGATCTTTGGTGCCCTTATCTATTGGGAAAATGCTTCCAAATTAAGAAATATCATCAAATCCTCAAGTATTTTCTCGAGCAACGTCTGTCATCCCCAAAGCAACAAAAATGGGTGACTAAGCTATTTGGAAATGATTATGATATCAGTTACAAGAAATGTAAAGACAATGTGATTGTTGATGCTCTTTCAATAAAATATGAAGATGAAGGGTCCTTTTATTCCCTCTCCTTCATTGTACCAGATTGGATCCAAGTTGTTTGCTAGGAATGGATTCAAGATCCCCAAAAATCATTTCTGATCCAACAATTACAAGCCAATTTTCCAGTTTCCCTTAGGTACTCTTGAAATAATGATGATCTTTCTTACAAATGTCATCTGTATTTAAGTAAATAGTCACAAATTAAATCCACAGTGATTTCTAAGCTTCATGATACACCCACAACTAGGCACTCGGAGTTTACCAAAAGCTATGATAGGGTGAAATGTTCTTTTTTCTAGGAAGTTATGAAATAGGACGTTCACACTTTTGTGGTGGAATATTATGTCTGTCAACACAACAAGGGTGAAATAGTCAAATACCCTAGGACACTACAACAACTTCCAATTCTACCCTCTATTTGGAGGGATCTCTCTATGGATTTCATTTTTGGATTACCTAAATTGAGCAATAAGTCAGTTATCATGGTGGTAGTTGATTGTCTTTAAAAGTATGCTCATTTCTGTGCTCTTCAAAAACCATTTACCACCTCCATTGTGGCTCAATGTTTCATGGATCATATCTTCAAGCTTCATGGCATGCCTCACGCTATTGTTTTTGACAGAGATACCACTTTCACCAGCAATTTTTGGCAAGAACTGTTCAGGCTATAGGGCACCCAATTGCATCTCACCACCACCTATCATCCCCAAACTGTTGGTCTAACTAAAGTTGTCAACAAGTGTTTGGAAACATATTTGAGGTGTTTTTCATTTGAAAGGAAAAATCAATGGGCTCAATGGTTACCCTTAATTGAATGGTGGTACAACACTTATTACCATACAACTACTCACATGACTCATTTTGAAGTAGTATATGGACAAAATACACCATCCGTTCTCTCATACATGTCTGGTGTCTCAAATTTCTAGGAGGTTTACCAAGCCCTTACAATTTGAGAGGTTATTCTCTGTACCCTCAAAGAGAATTTGGTCATGGATTAGAATTGCATGATGTAACAAGCGGATCAAGGTCGCTTAGAAAATCACTTTATTGAAGGGAACCAGGTGTTTCTTCAACTGCAACATTATAAAAAAAGTTCACTCAAGGTTGACCATTATCAGAAACTGGCACCCAAATTTTATTGTCCTTATATATTTCTCAAGAGTGTGGGACAGGTGTCCTATTAGTTAGATTTTCCCAGTCATTCTAAGCTCCATCCTGTTTCTCATGTCTCCTTCTTAAAGAAGGTGATTGGAACTAAGTGCCAAACTCAAACCAGTCTTCCTGAGTTGGATGAAGACGGTTCCATCTGGTTGTAGCCGCAAGAAATCTTGAAACAATGTGAGTGTCGTCTCTGTCAGCGCACCATTAAGGAAGTGTTAGTACAATGAAAATATAAAACTCCAACAGATGCCACCTGGGAGCTAGCTACCATTCTGCAACAATTTTCTCATCTCAAGCCTTGAGGACAAGGATATTTTTTAAGGGGGAGGGAATGTTAGGGACCTAGCCTCCCTAACCCCTCACGTAGGTATAATAATGGTTAAGAACATGTGCTTCCTCTTAAGAGGTCACAAGTTCAAATCCAGAGGGGGGTAGGGTATGTATACCTCCATAGACTTTACCAATCAAATTGTTGGGCGGAGGGGGGTCCCTTGTCCCACAAACAAGGGGGTCTCATACACCAAATTGGTGTCGCTTGGCCGTGACCTTAAAAATAGATTATTATTATTATTATTATTAATATATTTTCCATGTAATAAAGGAAAATATTAATAAGGCCTAGTAATAAGGAAGAATATGTCAAATATAAGAATACCTAATAGAAGCTTCTGCTTCTAGAAGATGTTCCTCCTAATTGTTCTTTTGGTAGATAGATTTAGTATTATTAAATAGGAGTCGAGGGCATGATAATTTTTCGTCTTGAGAATTATTGTAATAAAATGCTACTTTGTTGGAGGTTTCCCCCTTGAAGAGGCAAGTGAACATTGTTTCCTATCAATAAAGATATTATTTTGATGTTTTGGTTTCATCTATTGTGTTCTTCCAATGTTATTCTCGACAATATTTCTGTTTTTGGATATTATAATAGATATGGTACCTTACACTTAGGAGGACGATATTCTCACTAAAGTGCACTCTATAGTCATGAAATAGGAATTGTCTGCTAATTTTACTAATGATGGCTAAAAAATAGGAGTTTGCCTAATGGTGGCTAAAAAATAGGAATACTTCCTTCCCACCAGCATTGAACATTTTCCTGGAAGTCTGGATGAGTCATCTAAAACATTTCAAATCTAAATGTTTTATGGTACGGGGATCCCACATTGTCGAATAATAGTTGAATTGGCTAGAGGTGTAAGCCGACCATAGAAAGAATGCTAGATTCCAATATTACATTGTCGAGCATCAAATGCTCTGAGATGCGGAAATGATCCAAATGATACACGATATGTTGGGATACTGAGTGCCTATTTTTCCAGGTGAAGTCCCCATTGACATTTTTTAGATCGACTAATCTGAGATTGTCAATAAGGTTTTTGAAACCCTCAATGTCCCTTTCCAAATGGTATATACCTCCTTTCTTTTCATCTAGAGATAAATTGATATTGAAGTCACAGCCCAAGATCCGTCATTGGTATTGAATAATTGTACTTAGAATTTCTAAATTTTCCAAGAATTGGATCTTATATGAAGGTAAATGAGGCCCATATACATTAGTGAGGATCCACTCCTTGTTCAAAACAATTATTTGATAGTGGGAAAAGATGGTCAATTTAGTGGTGAAGAAGTTTTCTAGAATGATTGTGGTAGGATTGTAGAGGATGGATAGACCTCACACACAACCCCTTGCATCAGTACTGATGAATTGAATATGCCTCCAAAATCTCATCAAGATGGACTCAACTTTAGTGCCAACACATTTGGTCTCTTGAAGGAACAATACATCCAAATTTTCTGCCATAATACGATTGTGGAGGATTCTTTTCTTAATACTCCCATTTAGGCCCCTAATATTCCAGGAGATGAGCTTCATAAGGATGATTGGGATGGGATGTGATGAAAAATCTCAGTAATCAGCTGAGTTTGACCTAAGTTCATCATGGAACTACCCACATATCGAATTAATTGTTGGGTCGATGTCCTTCCATGCCTTTTCTCCTCTTTGGATTACTTTCAATAATATTTAAGAGGATCTTTGTGAATACCTAGTCCGAGGCTCGATCTTGAAGTTTACCCTATTGTAGAGTTAAGATATACCTTGTGGAATTTTTTGAGTTACTCTAGAGGTAAATATAGCAGTTCCGTTTTCCGATAGGCTTCCTCTAAAATCACCAAGTTGATACCTGCCAGTTCTTTCTCATCACATTCTGTGTCCATATTACTTCTGTCTTCAATGCCTTTCCCTTCCATCTCAGGGTTAGGGCCAGAGGCTGGGTCGATTTTCTCAATAATGGCAGGGTTGGTTGGATCGACTCTCTTTCCTACAAACTAGGGGGATCTTGACCAATCTCTTCCATTTCTTTGTTCTCCATGGTTCGATTCAAGATTTCAAAAGAATTGTTGGGAGAGGGCCCTTTGGCTTGGGCATTAATGAGCTTCTTAGGTCCTTTCCTTCTTTTCCCTGGTATTTGAGTAAATCCATCATTTCTCTTATCTGTTGTCATGGTATAAGTTTTGGGTGGTATATTGAGGAGACAATGTCTCAAGAGATGTCCATGTTCATGGCATTTGTGATAGAAAAAAAGGATGTGCTCATTGTTGAGGAAAAGGTATGGAAAACCTTACTCAAACATTTTTAGATCTTGCCGAGCTAAGACAAGATAGTTGGGAATGTCACCCAGGGTTTATAGCCTAAAAAAAAACCTCTTAATCCATGAGTATTAATTACAAAGTACCAAGGTTGGTTTTTATGTGTAGTATATATCAATGAAAAACAAGTAAACTTAAACAAAGTTACATGAATGTGTACAAAAATTACACAATGTATATATGGATATCAAAGAAAAAGAATGAACCAGATCATTAAAACACATGTGTGCAACTGAAATAATAATCTGATTTTTCATTTATTTCATTATGAGATACAAAACTGAGTTCTCTCTACAATCCCATACGAGGGTAGGGAGAAAAATCAAATTTAGAAGTCTTCGATGGGAACCATACAAAAATACTCTGACAATCAAGAAGAAAATCGAAGCTAAATATCCAAATCATCCTACCACAAAATGTTGTCACTTGACTCTGGAAGATATTCTTTATCAGTCATGAAAATCAATTCATGGACAAACAAAAATACACAGACTATCAATGATAAACCATACACCTTTAAAACAACCTGCTGAAATATGTGATTCAGTTTTTGAATCATATTGCCTTCAATAAGACCTTGCTGTCATCAAGAGGATTAAGCTTTCTAGTAAACTCAAAATGAATGAAAGTTGAAAATATCTCACTAGTATAGAGCAAACATTATGGTTGTAGTTCTCCTTCTATTCTCTCCCCTTGTCTCTTCATCTCCTTGAGCTTTTATTCCTCTTCATTAAGTTAGGGTAGTTCAACTATCTTTCTTTAGTTAAGTCAAATTAACTTAAGTAATTAGTTTGAGACAAGCAAGTAATAATAATAATATATAAATAAGGGTCTTAAAAAATAACTAAATAGGTGGGACGCCTTGTGACTCTCATTTATTTCCTTTTACAATAACAAATATCCAAATCATTCAATTAAAAAATATCTCCTTGTAACTCCTGCTTCATATATATATATATATATATATATATTAGCAGAATGTAATATAATCATGTCCTAAAAAATAACATCATATCCAAGCTGTCCAATAAAAAATACTCAAATGAATGTTGTCCGAAACAATGTCAAAATATATGCATGTTGTCTAAAACTTTATCAAAATAAAAACATTGTCTTCAACATATAAAACAACCTTAATCATCATCAAAATCCATATTTAGTATGTAAGGCATTAGACCTCTTCTCACTACTGTCCTCTTTTGATTTTTCTATGACATCCTTTGACTGGTTAGAGCCTTGAGGCTAAACTGCAATAATAAAATGAGAACACTCATCCTTAAGATAAAGGTGAGATGAGACTGATTTGGCAGGTTCTTTGGATGAGTCGGAGGGGGTAGCTATTATTTCTCCCTTGTCTTGCACATGTTCAGGTACATCTATTTTTTAATATTTTACTGGCATGTGATGACTACATGGGTGAGACAACATGATCAACTTGGGAAACTTGATTTTTTGGTGGTGGAGGGGGTAATGGAAATGATGTAGTGGGCCAACAATGGTGGTGAAAAACAAGCTAGTGGACAATCTCTTGCCAACCATCGTTGGCGAGCGGTTCTAGTCGCATTAATACATGAGGAGGGACTGGAATGATGGAAAAGTTATGGATGGGATAAAAAGGAGGTCTGTCAGGCTGAGGCCACAAAATTCCCTGGCCAACCAAGTTGAAGAAACCATCTTGGAAAAGTTGATTTATCTCTTGAGGATCAACATCAAAGTGTATAGAGAACTGTGGAATTCAATGGTCGCTTTGTCAGTTTCCTCTTTTATTATCATTTCTTCCCTTGTTTGCATTTTTGTCCTTGTTGCTTCCTCTACTAAGGAAACTCATCCTGAAGCAATAATCCAAAACATGTCATGAAAAATTCTTAATAATCCATGCATTATCTCTACCTAAATATAATTAAAATTTGGATCTTATCATTTATCACAGAAGCACATGCAATCCATCCATAAAACAAACAATCAATTGTCATTGAAGCAGAGAGTGAACACGGCTATTGGGAAGACGAGCGGATTGAAATGAGCGCAAAGTGGTATAATGGTCGGGAAACAACACAAGTACTATTCAAACAATTTCAAAAAACAATCACATTAACATCCAAACACCAATCAATGCCCAACTTCTTCCTTTTAAAACCCCTTTCATTCAAATGAAATTCACAACAACACAACATGGAAAATTTAAATGTATCCGGGAAAGTGAGGGGCTTGTAATAAGAAAAAAGTGATATAATGGTTGGGAATCAGATGGTTATTGTCCTGTTGATGAATTAAAATTTATTATCTTTAAATAATCATTTCCATTATTCAAAAACAAATCTTTGTTCAACAGTCAAACTCAAGACTCAACTGTCCCCCTCAAAAAAGAAAAAAAAACCTTAGAACTGTCACCCCACAATTCCCATATTTCCTTTTATTTTACACATATATTTGTTACTTGATCGAAGGTGCAAGGAACTTTCTAACATCCAAAACACAATAACTCCAACCAACAGGTAGGGCCAAGAAGAACCAATACAAACCCTTTAACTTCCACATAAAGTAACATAATCCAAAAGTTATATCATAAGGAGAGATTGAAAATATTCAAATGCCTCTTATGTTTAATTTGATTAAACATTATAAAATATTTAACATAACCAACACAGGTCATTTTCAACTATACACATTGAAATAGAAAAACCAACAACTCTGTTTGACACATTGAAATAGAAAAATCGAGCAACACAGAGTAACCACAACCCAAGCCAAACAAAATGTGAACCAAGGAGGGTGGCGGCATAGGGGGTATGGTTGGAGCGACGTCCAGTAATTGCTCGTCGTTCCAACATAAATGACCACCAACCCATGTACGAGCATGCCATACACTCACCCCAAAACTTTAGCATAACAAACCATATAATAGGTCACAATTTGTCAAATTAAACAACAATTTACTACCTTGTTGTATGCAACCTTAACACCATACTTCATATCCATTGCTATAACAAGGGGATCACCACATCACCCACATTAAAACGTATCATAAATAACATGCAATATGATCATAAGACGATATGTCTAACAAATCCCAACCACCATCATAACCATGAACAATGTGTGTGAGTTGAAGCTTGAACCTTTACCATATGCAAACCAACCATAATATAATGATGCCCATTACACAACCCTTTAATTTACTCAATTCAATTTGCACATAACCAACCAATTACCAATTTTCCAATTACCAATTTTTCTTGGAGAACATTTAAAAACGCTGAGATATTATGCAAGGTAATAAAAAGAACCATTCTTCATCATAATTCACATGAGTCTGTCCCATCTATTTAGTTATTATCATATATAGATATATAAATATTTAAGCATGGCAATTCATTTGCATGGAGGGGTTTGAAGTAGAGTTTTTGGGATTGGATATGTCCATATAGACATAGATCCTTGCAATCGTTGTCTTGTGGCCTCCACAGATTCGACATATATTCCCAATGTGTTTCTACCCCTACAATATTGCTTCAAGCCAAAACTCCTGAAGAAGTGAGTATAGTCGGATCCATACCCGAGCGTGAGTAAAGTCTTCCTTCTCTGATGAAGCGAGTATAGTCGGATCCATACCGGAGCGTGAGTAAAGTCTTCCTTCTCTAGGCTGAAGCGTTCAGTCCAGAATCTTAAATAGAGCCCCACAGAATTAAGAAAATAGTGCCCATTCTCAAAGACTGGGTCCCCATCTTCCACGTTTTAGAAAATCGTTGTAAAAAAATCCTTAGAGCTAAACTAAAGGTTAATATGACCCTTGGGCTTCCACCATGCCTTGATCCAGCTGACCAGATCTAGTTCTGATGGCCATAAGTCCATAAATTTGCCAATGAGCGCATGATCTTTCATATAGTGGATAAGTTCACTCATGTGATCAGTTCGGATTTCATACCTTAGCACTGTTTAGTTCTGCCGCAAACATTTCCCTGGCTCCCACGTCCCAGCCACCTTTCTATGGGATGGCTCAGGGGCCGTCTCCACCGATTTCCCCTTGCTAGATTCCTCCCACGGATTATTCTTTTGTGGCAGCGGCACCATTTCAAATGCCGAACGCGAGCCTCCCGAATCCTTCTACAAGGGGTTCAGGCCACCGATAACTGATTCCTATATGAGGGGGGTCGCAGCCCCGGGGCTCCTGACATCATAGTGATTTCCAGACTAGTCTGCCCACAAGGAGGAGGCGCCGACTGTAGCAAGGGTCGCGAGAGATCAGCAAACCATAGATCAGAAGCTGCAGCACATCAAAACCCTAGCAGAGCGTCTTTTCACTTCCTTTCCCGAATCCTTCGACAAGGGGTTCAGGCCACTGATAACTGCGTTCCTATATGAGAGGGATCGCAGCCCCTGGGCTCCTGACATCATAGTGATTGCCAGACTAGTCTGCGCACAAGGAGGAGGCGCCAACTGTAGCAAGGGTCGCGAGTGATTAACAAACCCTCGATCAGAAGCTGCAGCACATCAAAACCCTAGCATTACAATTTTTTTGACGTTCACAATACAAATTTTTTTGACGTGATTATGTTACCAGGTCTTGCACAAGCTTTTGAAAAAGCGTGCCTTCCGTATTTGAGCATCCTTATAGCCATCCCTTTTAAGACTTTAGAGAGAAGATGAGATTCCCGTCGAAGACTTTGGAAACGTTATCTAATTACCAAGAAAATTCCTACATTTATTGGAAACATATGAACAATTTGATTGTCATATTTTTGTTAAGTTTATCATAATTACAAACTTCCTCGCACTGTCTATATAGTTTGAAAACTTCCACTTTTCTATTGAACACTTCATCCATCATCAAAGATAAGTTAAACTCATGATGGGTGGAGTGGATATCAAAGATAAGTTAAACTCATGATGGGTGGAGTGGAGTGTCTACTCCAAATCATAGATTTATTCTATTTATTTTGGTTTTTCAACGGTCTATATATTTGTTATAGATTTTGAATTTGATGTGTGTTCACGATAACCAATATAGAAAATTAAAGTGTTGTTTAAGTGTTCTACTAAATGTATTTTTTTGTCGGACTTCAACGATATAAATTTGCATGAAATTACTATTTTTTGTTTATTAAAATTCATTTCTGAATGCAAAAATAAATTCATCATGCTAAAAAACCTCTCAGGCACCCGTATTATACAAAAATAATCACTCAAATATGTGGATCTAACAATTTCTTGCCGGATTTCAGGCAAATGTCCCTATAAAATATCGCTGGAAAAAAGTCATTTCGTAAAACATTTAAACTATGGAGAAAATTAATGGTACCCATCATTATTCCTCGACGAATTAGCTCAACTTGCTTGTTTTATTCGTGTAAGTAAAATGACGGTGAAATGGTTGAGGAACATAGGACAAATTGATGGCCCGATGAAACCCCTCTTTTTGAGATTATCCCAAATAAGAATATTCCCATGAGAAACTGACTAAAGGAAAGTACTAACTTTGGGCCATAAGTTTGATTTCCAGATGTTATCCCAAATACTTTCCTTGGGCATGAGGTGAAAAAGAGCTTTCAGTCCATAAGCCTCTTTGATAGTGAAGACTCCTTTAGATGAGTGACCCCAATTGACTATATCCAGGGCATGCCTTCAACTGACCCCACGACTCCTTCAAATTCTGCACAATGTTTCCTGCTCTTGCCAAGGCCTCAAATCGATACCTTTAGGGACCTAGAGTGGTGGGTGAGTAAGCTTCCATTCTTGCCATTTTGATGCAAAGGGTGTATTTTCCTAGTAGTTTGATACACAGTTGGAGCTATCCAGAAGCATATTGTTTTGTCAGTCTTGCAGTGGATGAAAATGTTGTAGCAAAGATTGTTGTTTCCATGATTCTTTCTAGAAGGAAGCGTCTTGGCCATCCTGGATTTCCAAGAAAGCATTCTCCTAAACCATATAACAATTTTTCCAGGACAAATTCCATATTAAGGAACCACTCATCTTCTTATTCCATCTAATTAGTCATGCCTCATCCACACGAGGCACATATTTACAACACCACATTTGAGGCCAAAGTTCCCTTGTCTTCTTAAACCATTTCCACCATATCTTGGCTCCCATAGCCTGGTTAAGAATCTGTGGGTCCGTTAATCCTAACCCTCCGAATTTCTTTCACTTACATAGATCCTCCCATTTGATTAATGCTCATTTCCATTCTTCTTTAGTTCCTTTCAATAAGAAATTTTGTTGAATTCTTTTAA
>JZKD02S0664526.1:4362-15468 GCA_000966675.3 Picea glauca | reverse complement strand
TGGAGACCTAGTTGTTGGTGATGAAGAAATATTTCAGCTGCATGATTACCCCTCCAAGGTAGAAAAAATAATTAAAACCTAACACTTGCAAGGAAAGGAAGCCATGTGGTGGGATAAACTTATGCAAGCTAAGAACCTTGAGGAGAAGAGGATATCATGGAGGAAGTTCAAAGGATATTTCCAAGAGAAATATTTATCTGAGCATTACGATGAGAGGAAGATGAAAGAGTTATTTGAACTTAAGTTTGGAACCATGACAATGTATGAGTATGCGAAGAGTTTATTTGAATTGTTGAAGTATGTTGACTTCATAAAACATTATAAGGTCAAAATCCAAAGGTTTTTGAGTGGGTTTCCCTCCTTCTACAGTGACAACATACAATATGATAACCCTAAAAATTTCGAGGAGACAATAAGTAATCTGGATTTAGGAGCGGAATGAACCGATTAATAGACTAAATAAAATAAACATAGAGATAACACAGATATCCAGTTCTTGATTGCGGGCGAAGACGTGTAGTTCTTGGGCCACTTTTCCTCAACTTCAAGTCACATTCTAGGCCCAATTTTGGACGAAGTGGGATTATGGGTTAAAACACAAAGTTCTCTATTTCCACGTCTAAAATCATATTTGGATACCCATTTGAGAGTTGTACACTACAGTCTTGATTGCGAGAGAAGAAACGTAGTTCTTGGGCCACTTTTTCTCAACTTTTGATCACGTTCTAGGCCCAAGTTTGAATGAAGTGGGATTATGGGTTGAAGCGCAAAGTTCTTCATTTCCATGTGGGGTCTATGAAACAACTTTTACAGTTCAAATATATACCCTTCATACATCATGAAGAATTTCAAGGTGGTGTTGCAAACATTTTATTCAGAGTGATTCGATGGTATAGGTACAACATGTCATATGAAATATTGGTTGGTTAAGGAACAGGTTTCAGAACACATATCTATGTAGGTATGCAGAATATCAGTTGACAGACACAAGGAATATCATTGGTAAAAGGTTTAATGAAAATATTCATAGAGGACATATTTAGGCAAGAATATATTCATTTCATAACAATGCAGATTTATAGAGTTTGATTTGTAGATAAAGTAGATTAGTGGACACATTTGATTTAGTTGAATCCATGAATCCTTCATGAAAGTACAATGACATATGGATAAACATTGTGGATATTTGAGTAGCAGAGTCATGGAAAGTATGGATAGAGATGGATTCGTAAGAATACTTAGCAGGATTGAAGAAAGATATGACAATGGATGAGAGCATGGATTCATAGACTAGTTTAAAGACTAACTCAGAGACAGTTGGATGATTATGATAAAGGAATATTTGAATTCTTTAACTTTGAATAATTTTTTAATATATGTCATATATTTACACGAGGAATAAGCAATGGAAAAAAAACTCCAAAAGGGAAACAGGTACAGGAAGACCTACATTTGATCTACACAACATCTTGCAGAGAAGTCAAGGGGAGAMAAATGGTCAAGGAAGAGAACAGAGAGAKTTAAGACAGGGATATTAGTACCAGAGAGAGTTACCCTTCCTCAAAGGGGGAGAGAGAGTAATCAGAGGCATGRAAATGCAGAGAAGGAATAGAAGCATAGAAWCCCAAAAAAAATTTAGAGGCATGAARACAGGGGGAGCATCCCCAAGGACAGTTTAGATACRGGGAGAAATMAAAAAGGGAGATACCCTTTTCCATTGATGTCAAACGGGGAGATATAGAAACATTGATGAGGAGCAATAGTCACAGGGGGGGCATGAGCATGAGTGGTGTCATGTCTAAGTGTTTCCATCAATGTTGATGTTTCTATTGGAGCCGCCTTTCTCAACTATTTTAAATGTAATTATTAAATTCAAAGGTTGGCCTTTAAGTTGTCTTTTACTTCGTGACCTCTACCCACTGAAAAGCTCAGTAGTATTGATATGCGAAGTGGAAATGGCCATTGTACTCCTAGTCCATTTACATTTAACCGTTAAACATGATTTTTCACTTTTATATACCTCGGGATATCGCGCTTCGGGAGTTACAAGTCATAAGGTTTCCAAGCCCCAATGCGCGAAGTCACAAAACAACCTTGAAATCTTACTCAGGTTAGTGCCAAGAGTAAAGTTCCTTAAACCTTAGTTAAGTGCTATTGGTATTTTGCGTCTCAGTGATTTCTCTCCCCAAAAGTCTTACCATCGTAACTCTGATAGGCAAAGTTGCGAGATAGTTTCAAAAGTCACCTATGTTAGTGTCAGGGGTAAGTTGTTTTAAACCATAGTTAAACAATGTCGGGGTTTCGTGACTCGACATTCACTCTTCCAAGAAACTATACATTCGTAGCCCTGAGTCGTGAAATCACGATATTAATTAAACATTGATTAATTAAACACTTAATCTGGATCACATTTTTTCTTAACTAGATCGCGTCATCGTGATCTCGGGTTTTAGGGGCTCAAAGGATAGGAGTGAAATCTCCCGATATGGCGAACACCGGAAAGGGTGATTAAGGTTTAAAGAAAACATAATTAAAGAAGCTAAACCAAATTAATAAGTGCATTAATACAAATAGTAAAACGCACCATCTATGGTCTAAATTTAAATGTTTCTTGAGCTAACTTGTGTCACAATCCGTAAAAAATTTATGGCATTTATTTGAAATGAGGTGAAGTGATAGGTAAAGATATTTTTTTTATTGCTAAATCTTTCTCTAAAAACGATTTGACTATTTTGTTCATAAGGAATTCAAGGTTTTAAATGGTCAAGATATAGAGTTCTTTCTCTCATTGTTTCAAATTTCATTTCTATCTTGTGAAAATAAGCTTTTCTCACCAGGCTAATTTCTGNATGAGAGCATGGATTCAGAGACTGGTTCAAAGACTAACTCAGAGACAGTTGGATGATTATGATAAATGAATATTTGAATTCTTTAACTTTGAATAATTTTTTAATATATGTCATACATTTACACGAGGAATAAGTAATGGAAAAAAAACTCCAAAAGGGAAACAGGTACAGGAAGACCTACATTTGATCTACACAACATCTTGCAGAGAAGTCAAGGAGAGACAAATGGTCAAGGAAGAGAACAGAGAGAGTTAAGACAGGGATATTAGTACCAGAGAGAGTTACCCTTCCTCAAAGGGGGAGAGAGAGTAATCAGAGGCATGGAAATGCAGAGAAGGAATAGAAGCATAGAATCCCAAAAAAAATTTAGAGGCATGAAGACAGGGGGAGCATCCCCAAGGACAGTTTAGATACAGGGAGAAATCAAAAAGGGAGATACCCTTTTCCATTGATGTCAAACGGGGAGATATAGAAACATTGATGAGGAGCAATAGTCACAGGGGGGGCATGAGCATGAGTGGTGTCATGTCTAAGTGTTTCCATCAATGTTGATGTTTCTATTGGAGCCGCCTTTCTCAACTATTTTAAATGTAATTATTAAATTCAAAGGTTGGCCTTTAAGTTGTCTTTTACTTCGTGACCTCTACCCACTGAAAAGCTCAGTAGTCCTGATATGTGAAGTGGCAATGGCCGTTGTACTCCTAGTCCATTTCCATTTAACCATTAAACATGATTTTTCACTTTTATATACCTCGGGATATCGCGCTTCAGGAGTTACAAGTCATAAGGTTTCCAAGCCCCAATGCGTGAAGTCACGAAACAACCTTGAAATATTACCCAGGTTAGTGCCAAGAGTAAAGTTCCTTAAACCTTAGTTAAGTGTTGTTGGGATTTTGCGTCTTGGTGATTTCTCTCCCCAAAAGTCTTACCGTCGTAACTCCGATAGGCAAAGTTGCGATATAGTTTCAAAAGTCACCCGGGTTAGTGTCAGGGGTAAGTTGTTTTAAACCATAGTTAAACAATGTCGGGGTTTCGTGACTCGACATTCACTCTTCCAAGAAACTATACATTCGTAGCCCTGAGTCGCAAAATCACGATATTAATTAAACACTGATTAATTAAACACTTAATCCGGATCACATTTTTTCTTAACTAGATCGCGTCATCGCGATCTCGGGTTTTAGGGGCTCAAAGGATAGGAGTGAAATCTCCCGATACGACGAACATTGGAAAGGGTGATTAAGGTTTAAAGAAAACCTAATTAAATAAGTTAAACCAGATTAATCAGTGCATTAATACAAATAGTAACACTCACCATCTACGGTCTAAATTTAAATGTTTCTTGAGCTAACTTGTGTCACGATCCGTAAAAAATTTATGGCATTTATTTGAAATGAGGTGAAGTGATAGGTAAAGATATTTTTTTTATTGCTAAATCTTTCTCTAAAAACGATTTGACTATTCTGTTCATAAGGAATTCAAGGTTTTAAATGGTCAAGATATAGAGTTCTTTCTCTCATTATTTCAAATTTCATTTCTATCTTGTGAAAATAAGCTTTTCTCACCAGGCTAATTTCTGTATGTATACACATTTTTACTATAGGAGAGCTAAGTCAGGGTCCTCTATCATGGCCCCAAGAAAAGCATCCAAGGAGATTGCTAAGAGCTCAGGGCAAGGCTTAGATATTTTTTCAGATACTTCACCCCGAAGTATTGATTCTATCAGAACCTGGTCATACGTCTCTGAGGTTTTGCAGTCCAAATTGGTGAATTGTTCAGATGATTCCAGTGATAATGAGAGGGACGACTTGGCCACCAAATACAAAATCGTTGTTCAAGAAGAGATGCATAAGGTAGTAGCCAGGACACGACTCCTTCCCTACTATGATATGATCTAATGGGTGCTAGATCACGTGGATATCCCAACCAGAACTATTATCAGCGAGCAGAAGGTGACCATTGGGACCTTCAGACGAGAACATTTGTAGGTGATGTACAAATTGTCACCCACACCAAACTTCTCACACAATTCTAAGTTTCTGGAAGGTTTTAAGTGGAAGGAATGCGAGAAATATGATATAAATTTGTCTGACCTGATCAAGGATTGGGTCTCGCACCCCGCAAAGTTCAGGGTGGACGGTAACAGAGTTTATTCAATCTCTTCCTTGGAACCACAATTCAAATATATAGCAATGATGACCTGTAGGTTGTATGGGAAGGAGGACACCACACATTGTTTTCTCCCGTGGGTTCTTTTGATTCATACAGTTGCTGAAGGCTGTTCCTTCGACTGGGCCAAATTGTTGTCAGATAGTTTAACTAGCCAGATTATCGAATATCGGATGCAGAAGGCGAACGGGAAGGCTGCTTCATTTTTATGTCTTCCTACATCATGGATGTTGTTTGTTTCACAATGTCTTTCCCTCTAATGATTTGGATCTGGAATCCATCCGAAGCTGAGGCTATCCATGTCTACCACTCAAAGCTTTGGGAAGATAAGGCCGCAGAATTCATATACAAAATTTTCAATTGGGTAATGGTACCAATGCACATCTCCATATTCGGCAACCCACTGCCCAAGATTTCAGATAGCATCGCCACCAACTTGAGAAATGTGGTCAACTGGTACGTAGAGGTGGAGTTTTCATACATCAGGGTTTTTAGAACCTCTGTTCCCCCTTATGCTCTACCATTATTCATACCAGATAGGCTGGTTTGTCGYGAAATCGCTAGGAAAMCTATGATTGGTGGCATAAGCAAGGAGCTTAAATGATTTTCGAAGAAGGTATGGCCACCCTTCCCCATTCATTTGAATACCTATTCTTTATTAGATTTCAAACATGCAAAAGCCAAGGCAGYGGCTTTGGAGGATAATAAATTGGTCCACATTGAGTTCAAGAAGCATGACCCACATAAGATCATGGGTAATCACATGGCGAGTTTTAGCATTAAAAGGTATGAACATGAGCATTCACCTCATGATGATATCTTCTGAGGTACGAGATCTTATGCCGAGGTCTTAGAACGGATTCAAGCCCTGTCGCCCGAGGAGAGGGCAAATTTTTTCAAATTTCAGGAACATCGGCGGAGCTGTCTTCCCCCAGTCTTATAGGTTAAGAACTCGTCGACTGCATATGTACAACAAAAAGAAGCCAAGGGCTCCAAATATTCAAGACCTGACCAAGAGGAACACCAGGAAAAGAAGAAGAAAACCGAGGGCCCGAAATAGGAAGCCGAGATCCCCAACCCTCCAAGAAAGTCAGCCTCAGTTGTTAACCCAGGGAAATCATGCAAGCAGATCGACAACCCCATCATTTATGTTACTCCCCTATAGTCCACAAAAGGGATCCCAGATGCAGGATGGATTTTCGGTGAAGAGCTAACGACCATAACTATAGAAGAGTTGCCTCCAAATGAATTTTTCTTCGACAAGAAGAGAAAGGCCATTGTGAAACAAGAAGTAGGCACGGCAACCAATAAATTTAAAATCCTTGCTGATGGGAGAGCCATGAAAAAAGAGGAATTTGTAACTCAGATAGCAGGGACATTGGGGGCTTTTGCTACAGCCAACCAATATTCTGTCGAGTCCCTAAAAGAACAGTTGAAGCGGAACCACCGCTTGATCAAAACTTTGGAAGATAAGTTGGCTACAACAGAAACAACCGCCATAGATCAAGAGAACACAGGTATAGGGATAGCTAGGGAAACTGATCAAAACAAAATCGAGTGGCTCAAATCCAACCTCAAACAGACATAGTAGATGGCTCAGACCAGCCAATCATAGATAATCCAGCAAGGAGAATTGATATGGAAATTACAGGCCAAATTAAATTTCGGCGAAATCCAGATGATAGATATCGGGATATTCCAATCCCAAGCCATAGAAATCCAAAAAAGAGTGTCGGGAGCTCAACAAGATTTACTTGATAAAGTGGAAACTATTCAAAACCACTACCAACTCATTGATCAAGTACTAGAAAACATCTCGTTTAGAGAAAAAGAAGCTGGGGCGGCTCGGTTTGTTTTCCAAGAGGCTGTTATAGCCACAACAAAAAAGGAAATGGGCAGTAGTTCCAAGATTGCCATCCTAGAGCAGACCCAAGGTAACATCTTGCTGAAGGCATGGGAGTGTAACATATCAGAAGGCATACAACGAGCTAAGGAGGTAAGAAACTCTTGTGAAGAAACTTTCATCTTCATAGATGGAAGTTTGTTGGTTCTCGATAGTGAAAACAACACTGAGACACTGGGTCAGATTAACATAGCCAAGCACCTACTCAATATCAAGGAGAATGAGGAAAGAGATTTGGATGAAATATCACAGATAAACTGGATGGATATAATCCAAGTAGATAAATGGCTAATAAAACCAAGTGTACATTTACTTTCTATCAGCACCGAAGACCGACAGGTAGAAGGAAAGTTGCCACAATTAGTAAAGGATTATTACACTTTTGAGGAAAATAATCAAACAGAACCTTCCAGGTTGATAGCCCAGTTGGTGGAGAGGTGCGTCACTTGCACCGAGCATGCGAAGGGGCAGGTTTCTGGTATCAAATGATGACAAGTGTCTGTCTGTTATATTTCTAGAACTCGAAAAGCAAAGAAGGGAAGGTGTTCCATTTTCCCAAAAGAAGGACAGAGACAAAGAATTGAAATGTTTAATCTCCTTTTTTTTTGTGTAACCAAAACAACTCATGGAATGATTGAAGTTCTAGCATGTAGAAGTTTGTATAAATATGAAATTAGAAGAAATAAAAAAGATGTTGGACCATTTTTGGTTGATTGTAATAAAGACTCTCTCCTTTGAAAATTAATACAAAGCAATCCGAAGACTCCTGATTCTGTCAAGACTGTGTTATTAGTTTGTTTCCTCTATGATTTCATATTCAATTTCATTCCACATACATATGTCTGATGAATGTTTCACTGCAATTTAGTAAAACCTCTACTGTGGTGATTAATTTTTAGTCGTCTTTATTGTTTACATATTTTCCTCTATATCGTTTATTAGCAGATACAAGACCTGTGACTTTTTAGATCTTCATATTTTATGCTTCGTCAGATTTCTTCTTATATTTTTCTTCTTCTATTTATAGGGTGAGATTCTCCCTTGATAGGAGCCTCACATTATAGACAACTTAATGTTTTTCTCACATTTCACACACCATTTATTTAAAAGATAAATCAGTTACGGGAAAAGGCCTTTGGTTTGCACTTTATCTTCAATATTGGATTCAAAAATTCTCTTTTATACGATCAAATTGTTACAGCATAAAAAAACCTCGAACTCTCCTTTAATTTTCTTGTTTCTCTATGATTGTCCCTGTTGCAAGACAACCTAATATTGAACCCGACTTGTCAGACCAAACCCATATAGATTTGAACCTTTTCAATACCATACTTAAAAAAACCACCACTCGGGTAGAACTTGAACGTTCATGGGCCGTGATTGAACGAGATATAAGAATCTTGGAACAGTTGGAAGCAAGACAGTGAAAACCTAGAAATCAACCTTAGCTTCCTTTCCTAGAGGTTGATTCTTCCCCTTTTTTAATCCTTTACTCACTTTTGGATGCCTATACACTGTACTTTCTAAGCCTTAAGCACAAACTCTGGAACAATAGTTTCCATCAATGCCAAAGGGGGAAATTNAGGTAGAAGGAAAGTTGCCACAATTAGTAAAGGATTATTACACTTTTGAGGAAAATAATCAAACAGAACCTTCCAGGTTGATAGCCCAGTTGGTGGAGAGGTGCGTCACTTGCACTGAGCATGCGAAGGGGTAGGTTTCTAGTATCAAATGATGACAAGTGTCTGTCTGTTATATTTTTAGAACTCTAAAAGCAAAGAAGGGAAGGTGTTCCATTTGCCCAAAAGAAGGACAGAGACAAAGAATTGAAACGTTTAATCTCCTTTTTTTTTGTGTAACCAAAAAAACTCCTGGAATGATTGAAGTTCTAGCATGTAGAAGTTTGTATAAATATGAAATTAGAAGAAATAAAAAATATGTTGGACCATTTTTGGTCGATTGTAATAAAGACTCTCTCCTTTGAAAATTAATACAAAGCAATCCGAAGACTCATGATTCCGTCAAGACTGTGTTATTAGCTTGTTTCCTCTATGATTTCATATTCAATTTCATTCCACATACATATGTCTGATGAATGTTTCACTGCAATTTAGTAAAACCTCTACTGTGGTGATTAATTTTTAGTCGTCTATATCGTTTACATATTTTCCTCTATATCGTTTATTAGCAGATACAATACCTGTGACTTTTTAGATCTTCATATTTTATGCTTCGTCAGATTTCTTCTTATATTTTTATTCTTTTGTTTATAGGGTGAGATTCTCCCTTGATAGGAGCCTCGCATTATCGACAACTTAATGTTTTTCTCACATTTCACACACCATTTATTTAAAAGATAAATCAGTTACGGGAAAAGGCCTTTGGTTTGCACTTTATCTTCAATATTGGATTCAAAAATTCTCTTTTATACGATCAAATTGTTACAGCATCAAAAAACCTCGAACTCTCCTTTAATTTTCTTGTTTCTCTGTGATTGTCCCCGTTGCAAGACAACCTAATATTGAACCCGACTTGTCGGACCAAACCCATATAGATTTGAACCTTTTCAATACCATACTTAAAACAACCACCACCCGGGTAGAACTTGAATGTTCATGGGCCGTGATTGAACGTGATATAAGCATCTTCGTACAGTTGGAAGCAAGATAGTGACAATCTAGAAATCAAACTTAGCTTCATTTCCCAGAGGTTGATTCTTCCCCTTTTTTTATCCTTTACTCACTTTTGGATGCCTAAACTCTGGAACAATAGTTTGCATCAATGCCAAAGGGGGAAATTATTGGACAGTTGGTTTGGACAATTAGTTCTCATTAATGTCAACCCTTGGAGATTGATATTGTAGATTGATGTCAACCCTTAGAGATTGATTTCAACCATGTTGGATAAATGAGGGGNTTGAACGTTCATGGGCCGTGATTGAACGGGATATAAGCATCTTGGAACAGTTGGAAGCAAGACAGTGACAACCTAGAAATCAACCTTAGCTTCCTTTCCCAGAGGTTGATTCTTCCCCCTTTTTTATCCTTTACTCACTTTTGGATGCCTATACACTGTACTTTCTAAGCCTTAAGTACAAACTCTGGAACAATAGTTTCCATCAATGCCAAAGGGGGAAATTGTTGGACAGTTGGTTTGGACAATTAGTTCTCATTAATGTCAACCCTTGGACATTGATATTGTAGATAGATGTCAACCCTTAGAGATTGATTTCAACCATGTTGGATAAATGAGGGGGGTTTGAATCAATAATAGAGCAATTCAATCCTTTTTAACCACAAAATGAAAGTGTTATATCAATGTAGCATTATCATCCAATAGTTGCAGAGAAAATAAAAAATGAACAAATGTGAAATCATACACATACATACTACACCAGTGTTTTTACGTGGAAACCCAAAGCAGGAGAAAACCACAGAATTAATTTTCTTATATTTCTTTAAGAATTACATTGATTGGATGCAAACTTCCTTTGTTTTCTAGCTACAACTGGAAGGAGGCTCCAACCCCCTAGTTTCTCAGGCTACAACATGAAAGAAGATCCAGCTCTCCAATTCTCTGGCTACAACTAGAAGAAGGCTACAACCCCCTATGTTCCCCAGCTACAACCAGAAGGTGGCTAAAACCACATTTCCTTTCCTCATCCAACCGCCCTGACGTAGAAGTAGAATGATGGAACAATTGTCACACTATCATTGTGAGATATACTGTTGTAAACATGTACCAATCAACCTGTAATCAACCTGTACCATAAACAAGTGCATAAACCATGCACCAACCTATACCAAACAACCTGTAATCAACATGTACCATAAATAAGTGCATCAACCATGCACCAAACTGTACCAAACAACCTGTAATCAGCATGTACCATAAAAAAGTGTATCAACCATGCACCAACCTATACCTCAATATGTACCATCAATGAGTGTATCAAACATGCACCAAATATGTACCAATCATGCATAAAATACACATAAAATATGACTCATCAAGATGTACCATCATCATCAAATATACACCTCATGTATGTGCCAACTCATCAACTACTTGTCTCAACCATGTACCCAAATGTAGAAACTGAATATGTCACTGAGAAACCTGTCACTGTATACTCATCAACCAATATGATTTGATCACATATACCTCAAACACTATACCACAAGT